>LOJH01036521.1:3093-15499 GCA_001685095.1 Ellobius talpinus | reverse complement strand
GAGGGAGTGAGAGAGAGAGAGAACCCTACAATGCAAGCATGCAGGCAGACTGTATTTGACATGCCTTTGGCTCACATGGTTGTCCCAGGTGGTTGGGTAAGATGAGTTTGCTTCAAACTTTAGCCCTTCTCTTGGTGATCAGTGGGGTGTTCTTTTCAAAGTCAGGGACACATTTAGTTTTTCCTTATGTGACAGAGTGCCTGGTACTGAGCAGACATTTGTTAAATGTGTGTTGGATCCCCTGGCTTGTCGCTGTCATCCAATGTTTGAGTTTACTTGGCAAATACTAAATACTTAAGCTGGGCGTGGTGTCTCACATGTTTGATCACAGTGTTTATACTTTGATAAAAATTTCTCATACATAATCAAGATGGGGACCCTGTGCAAAGCAAGAGAATTTCAGCCAGAGAAAATGGCATAATATGATGGATAATCCTTCCAATATTAACTAAAGTAAGTAAAAAATGCCAGAGACATCTCAGACAATAGAAAAAATTAGCTTTATGAAATGTCACATATGACCTTAGTCAGTACACAGTATGTCACTTAGTAGGTCAGATAGTCAGGAGGGGTGGAGTCAAATGCCTGCCTTCCATACCTTTCCTATCAGCAGCTTTCAGATGTTCAGTCTAGCTTCTGGTGTGTAGACATAGACCCAGTCCTATAACTCCAATCCAGTTATATATATATATATATATATAATTTGCCCAGGCTGGCCTCAAACTCTTTCTGTAACTCAGGAAAGACTTGTACATGTGATCCTACCACCTTAGCCTCTGGTTATTGGCCCAGACCACCCAGAAAGTTATTAGTTTGGTGATGTCATGATTCGTCACCATTCTTGGGGTGTTCTGACAAGCACTTTGCTTGGGGATAGCTCCCCCAGGTAAACGTAATTCACAGTTGGCTGGCAAAATCAACCAGGTGGATTGACTAACAAAGCCCTCTACTGAGTAGGAGAATAGAGAGCCTGGGGCCAATTGGCATTCTAGAACTAGGCTCAGCATCAAAGTGTTCAACTTCAGTGCTGCTTAGATTCCCACAGCTTATTCATATGAGGGAGGGGTTTTTCCATACAAATCTTTCAAGTGACTACAGAAAGCACAACCTTTTTCACTAATACCAATTTCTAATATCTTACCATGCATAGTCAACCCTCTGCATATGTATGTAAATAGTAATATTTGAAGCATTTGCTATTGGCACGCAGGACCCTGTATTGGCAGACCTTTTTAGTTTTAACTAATTACCTTCAGATATGATTTCTGATCCAAGTACTTCAGATCTTGTTTAACCAGCTTAGGGATAGTAACAGAACACCCAGGTGGATGTGGAGGTGTTTAATGCCAATTACAGGCACTATGACAAAGTGATCAGAGGACCGCCTCTAGTGTTGATCAAGGCCCTTGGAAGATCCGTCCTAAAGGTTTGGGTAGGGGCACTCTGTTGTCCATCTGTCTTCCAAAGGCTGCCTCACCACGATTCTTTCTCCCTTCCCTTCATCCCATGCCATTCCTGGGAAGTCCCATTCTAGTGAAAGCAAGAGCAAAGCCCCTAAAACCTGGCTGCCTGGGGTAACAGGCCTGACTCTCAATTACAAGGTTACAGCCTATGTTCTCTTTGTCTTTGTTTCCTCGCCTGAAAGAAAACAGTAAGATGCCCATCCTATTCCATTGCTCCGAAGCTAGAAATGAACTCAAATGACAGCTTTGGCACTCCAAGTAACATGGAAAGCCAGATGCAGTCACACACTCTGTGACCTCATTGTCCTCCAGTGAGACTGGAGGCAGAGAAAAGAGAGTCTGCAGAAGTTCAGGAGGTAGCTAGCCTTATGGTAGCAAAGAACAAAGCAGACGGCAAGAATCAGCACTGGAACTTGTCCTCTCATCGCCATGTTGTACACACAAAAGATGAATGGATGAATGAATAACTAAATAAAGCTAGGTTATTATTAACTGTGATACACAAAGTAAATTATATCTCCAAGATTACTTGGTAACTTTCAAACAACTGAGGAGCTGGAGAGCTGGCTCAGTGGTTAAGAGTACTTGATGCTTTTGTGTGGACCAGGCATTAGTCCCTAACACCCACATCAGTTGGCTCACAAGTGTCTAAAACTCCAGTTCCCAGAAACTGATGCCCTCTCTGGTTGTCACCTGCATGCATGCAGTACATATACCCAGGCACATACATTCATTCATAAAAAGTGTTTTTAAAAACTTATACAGAGCACAAGGATATTTTAATTTAAAGGTTCTTTACCAAAATTTTGTCTCTTTGAATGCTGAAAACATTTTTCAGGGCTGTTTGCCAGCTAGGAATGAGACTGCTGTAAACATGCCAACAATTAGTTGCGTGCATTGGCTTTTCAGAGCTCAGTAGGATTCCTGAGCCCAAATCTATGACTTCAAGACACTATACTGCCACAAACACAGAGCTGAATGATGTTATGGAGACAGAGATTTCTGAAGGAGTAGAAAGGTTTGTCTCTTTTGCAATCTGTTGCTTGCTCTTTATTTTAATCTCAGGCCTTTTAGCTGAGAGAGACAGTAGCGTTGTTTTCCATACCCATTGTAGATATAAACTAAGATTTCAATGTGCAAAAATGAGCCACTTCAGTGGAGATGCAAAATGGCTAATTTAATAAATCAAAGAAATGAGCTAGAGTTTGTATTTGAAGAGAGGTGGTCAGGCTGAAGATTACTGTACTAACCTACTTATCAAAGCTGCCCTACATGTGAGCAAAACAAACAATAATATTTAAAAAGTCTTTTATCATACTGAGCAGTAGGGGCGCATGTCTTTAATCCCAGCACTTGGGAGACAGAGACAGTTGGGTCTCCTTGAGTTCAAGGCCAGCCTGGTCTACCAAGTGAGTTCCAGGACAGGTTCCAAAGCTACAGAAAAATCCTGTCTTGAAAAAAAGTCTTTTATCACAACAGCTTATAAGTATCTAGCACCTTATGTTTGTGCAACAAGATATCTTGCTCCAATAATTAAGGATAGAAATAGATGAACATTTTCTATGCATGTTCTTGCAAACAAAGTGCAGAAAATCGAATCAATAGCAGTAACAAAAAACCAAACTAAAGAGTAATAAAGAGGGTGAGTATGACAGAAGTACATTGTCTGGTGTGTGGCAATGTGAAACCTCTTACTTTGTGCAGTCACAGACACCCTTGTGAAGGATAAGTGGGTGTCTACCACTTCATTGAACTGTATAGCAATCTCATATAAGTAGGGTTTGTTTTGTTTGAAATAATATGTGTACAGGGTTGTAGCATGAAGGTGGAGGAAATAGAAGAGTGTTAGGTTTTACAAGAGCACTCAGCATAGTGCTTCAAATCCCTATATGGTTCTCTAATTGGCTCTTAAGAATATTATGAGATTGCACAGAAATGCTGCAGAAAAAATTAATATGAGAATGTAGGTAGGTCATTCAATAAACTCTTAAGATGGCTTGCTGGGCAAGATTTGGGTGGGAGCAATACAAGGACCAAAGGGCCAAGAGACATTGCTATTAAAACCCCAAAATTTTCATCTGAAATTATAGACTCTGGAATGGCTGCTGTGTTCACAAAGGTAAGGGGAAAACTCCAATCTAGTTCAAACCATTTAAAGGCAGAAAGCAATCGTTTTTCATCTTAAAGAAATCTTAATTGAGAACATTAAAATGGCCCATTAGTCCCTATATTTTATATCTGACTGTTCACCAGGATGTCATTTTGTCTATGTCTTTTCTCGGCTAGTTCATTTTCACAGAGATTCACAAATGATGAATAAAATTATGATTCCATTCTTTTGAAAAATTAGTACTACACATTTTCCTCATTGGTTTCACTTGTGATCCTAGCTTCAGAATGAAATTCAGGGATTCTAAGTACATCAGACACAGAAGTGAGTTTGCTGTGTGTTCAGTCTCATTGAGTTTCATGTTCAACTGTGTGTTAACCATTTAGGATTGAAATCCGTCATCAATTCCTTTGAAAAAGAACACAGAGACCCTGGCTCTTTTTCTAACACAGCATCCAAAGAGCACCTACAACCACTACCATGTACACACATCCACAGCTGTGCATGGCAACCAAGCACACTTGCCTATTGCATGCAGAGACATTTCATTGTCTTCTTAAATTAAATGCAAACACCAGCTTCATCAAGAAATTCACACTGCCACTCTGCAGCATCTATTCTATCTCTTTCAAAATCAAATGAGCCTAAGAATGTGCACAGTCTCTTCTATCTCTTTCAAAATCAAATGATCCTAAGAACGTGCACAGTCTCATGTGAATTCAACCAACTTCTAGAGCCAATGAGAGGTTAGGTATTGATTTGGTACAGCCTCTTCCCAGCAAATGGAACTGGATAAGATCTAACTGGGCAATGAGAAGTGTCTCTGGACCAGGTCCCTGGTGGTAGACAGAAGCTGGGGCTATGCCTTTCTAAGAGCTGATTTTAGTAGTTGATCTCTGAAGGAGCTCATTCTCTTCCTTAGTCAACAAAGTTCTCCTTACTGCCACCCATGTTATGTTTCGAAAGGCCAATAGGCTCAGGTATTGAAGACCCATAGCTGAGGGCGCTGTTGGGTGGTGACTGACTTAGGAGGGCGTTAACCTTGATAATGGATTACCATTCCATCGATGGCTTCCACTCTGAGTGTGGAATGTGAGGATGGAGTAATGTCGCTCTGGAGCTTAGATCTTCCCTGGACCTTTCTTCTCCCACTCTCTTTGCTTCCTCACTACCACAAAGTGGAAGAGAGCAACTTTCATTTTCTTTCCCCTAAGCACGATGTTTCTGCCTCCTCTTGGATCTAAGATCAATGGCCAATGACCATAGACTGAATCCTGTGGCCCCAGGAGCCGAAACACAGCCTTCCTTCTTTAGTTCTTTGTTCCGCCATTTTGTCACAATGACAAACTGACTAGCACATCCCAGGTTGGTCCTAGCTGTCTCAGGAGTCCTAGCAATGTCCTTAAAGCTACTGTTCGAGGACTCCCACCCAGGACCCCTTCCAACTTCCTGCAAATTTAAATATTATCAGTAAGCTTGCAATGCGTGTGCCAGATCTCACAGCAGCAAAGATACCCTTCTTCTCCATGACCCTCTCTGACATTAGGCTTGATTATTTCCAGGGGGCCACATCTCTACCTTCTTTGTGGGAAAATGAAACTGTTCATTTAGATAATGAATACCTATCCATCTGCCCAGCCACAAGCAAAGCAAAACAATAAGACAAAAATCAAAATACATAGTGTGCAGATTTTCAAGAGGGGCTTCCACTCCATTTATGCCTAATGATAATTAGGTGGCTGTTGCTTCCCAGAAGCTCATGTATCTATCTTCCCTTTGGCCGATGTGTTAGTTGCCTCAGACTACTATAACAAGCACCACACTCTGGGTGCTTACATGGCTGAAACTTTTCTCGTGTTTCCAGAGACAGAAGCAGCAGTGTGCAATAGTTTCTGGTGTGGGCTTTCTTCCTAGCTGTAGGCATCTACCTGCCTTCTCTTTGTGTCCGTGCACGGCAGACAGTGAGCCTGTTTATGCCTTCTCCTGTAGGGGCACCTGCATCCCGTCAGACCAAGGCGTTCACTCTTAGGGTCCCATCTAACTCTACCTTTTGGGGTTGCAGCACAAAGCATCACATTCAAATTAGAGCTTCAGCGTATTCATTTAGAGGTGGGAAAACTCCACCATCTTTGTAAAGACTTTGTTTAAGACTTCTTTTATTCCTGAACTATATTTTTTCAACCATACAGAAACAAACAACAACAAACCAAAATTTGTTTTTATTAGATATTTAACACTTTGAAAACATACAGAGAAAGTAATATCTCAAATTCTGATTTTGCCTTTTCTTATTGTTTATGGTAATAAGTGGATTTTCAGTGAGAGATCAGAAAACACACAAAAAAGAAAATATATAAAAATTGCCCCAGCACTCGGGAGGCAGAGGCAGGCAGATCTCTGTGAGTTCAAGATCAGCCTGGTCTGCAAGAGCTAGTTCCAGGACAGGCTCCAAAGCTACAGAGAAACCCTGTCTCGAAAAACAAGACAAAAAATGGTATAAATACTAATTTTAGTTCTGCTAGAGCCAAAAAAATCCTTAGAAGTGTCTGCTTTTCAATAACCAAATAAATATGAATACACTTACATAATTGAATTCTGATAGTTTCTTCATTGTGACTAAATTTTCCTAAATTTTGTATAATGATTTCTATTTGAGGAAGGATAAAACAGGACCATTACTGAAAGTCCTATCTCACTAAAACAATAAATATTAATATTAAGTTGCTGCCATAAAAGAGCTGGTAGATGATTAGAAGCAATGCAGTCCTGTTTTTATTTTGATTTAACCAGGTTCTCAATTGGAGTAATGGTCACATTTTCAGCCAGGACACTTGGGTGACTTCGAATACAAGCTGTTTACTTAAGTTTCCTTTCTGAAGACACTGATCCACCAGAATTAATTCTAATGCAACTAATATAGCATGATATCAAATGTAAAATGTCTTAATAACTGTTGAACCCAGAAGAAAAGGTTTGGCAGAAAACATGCTGTGTTGTTTTTGCGAGAGTTTCCATGGGCGTTCTTACCTCTGCCATGTGTGGTTGTGAACATAGCTGTGGCATTGACTGGGGACTGCAATCCAAAGGAAAACTGAAGTGCCAACTGTTTATGTGCCTTGTGGCAGACCTAGATGTCATCGTTTTAGATTTTTAACTTTTATTTTTTGTGTATTGGTGTTATATCTCCATGTATATCTGTGTATCATCTGCATAGAGTGCCTTTTGGAAGCAAGAGGCGGATGTTGGCTCCCTCAGGGCTGGAATTTTGGGTGGTTGTGAGCTGCCATGTTTGGGTTGGGAATCCAGCCTGGGTCCTCTGGAAGAGCAACCTCTCTTAGCACCCGAGCCATCTCTACGGTTCTCATTATCTCACATAAAGAGAGGGTCCTTGCAACACTGCCGAGATTGACAGGAGGAATTTTCTATTGTGCAAGCATTTGAGTTGCTCCAGAAGAGTTTATATGTTACAGTTTATAAAAACAACTATCATTGCTTAATCACCTCTGATATAGGAGAGGTGGTATCAAATAGCCAATGCTGTTTGCTGGCTAGAGATGCCAGTCAAAATACTGGTTTACTCCCAGTGCTCGGTAGGCAGAAACAGCAGATCTCTGAGTTCGAGGCTGGCCTGCCCTACAGAGTGAGTTCTTTTCACTGTTTGGTGCTCTCTATGCTCCATGCCATTCTTGGCGACCCGGAGGCCGAGGGGGCTGAATACTGCCTTTATAACCCCAGCCCGGGGAACGGAGAGGGATACAGCCATAGAATAGTGCCTGCACCAGAGAAGAGGTGGTGAATGAGAGGGTGTGAGCACCTACTGGATGGAAAGCTCTGGGCTGGCCACACTGACTGTATTATCTCATCGTACGACAACAAACTGACCATGTGTACGTAATGCTGTACTCATTTTTACATACAAGAAAGTTTCTACAACACCCAAGGGCACATACCAGACCCTCAGGGTTTGAACTTGAATCTGCCTGAATGCAGAGTTCAGGCACTTCCCTCTACAATGGCCACCATGCTGTGAACTGCTCTGCCACAGGCCCCTACCACAATGGGCTAACACCTCTAAAACTGTGATCTGAGAACATGACTGCCCCCTTACAATTCTTTTAAGGGATTTTGGTCACAGCAGCATGAAAGTAACTAATACCTTTGCCTTCCAGGGCCATCAATAAGGCTAAGTGAGATAATTTGTATGAACGTCCATTGTAAAATACAGAACACTATACAAAACTCTAAGTTACTGCCAGGTTACTCATTCAGTGCTTCAACAGCCTTTACCGCCTGCTGTCCTTATGTGACACACGAGGACTCAACTAAGGTGATGGTGACTAACGCATCTCAGCATGTCAGAAAGTCTCCTGATCCCATTTGTGCAAGTCCCAGGTCCCAGAAATCCCACAGTGCACAACAGACCAGGAGGTGTATTTGACCTAGCAGTTACTATGTTACCTAATAAAAAATAAATGAATTCTACCATCCTTCCTTCTCTACCAGGAAGAAACCAGCCACGTGTGTCCATACAGACCTTGAAGCAAGAAAAGTTTCCCTAAGAAACATGAGGTGGCCTGTAACAGGAAGGGGATGGAGAGGTTACCCTCGGGGCTATTCAATGGTATTTTTAATAAAAACAACAACAAAAAGCTGAGCCACAGGTTCAGTATAGCACCCTCAAAGCCAGAACTGACTTGCCTGTGTACGGCCATCAGTAGGTTCTGCTGAGCCATTCTGTGGGATGTGGGAGTCTACACAACACTGGTCTCTGCTTTCCTGGCCCCTCCTTACCCCTCCTACTCACACCCAATGATCTGTCTGGCACCCATGTGCTTATACCATCATGTGAAATGTTCAGCCCTATTAAGATATTATAATATCTTATCTTTTTTCTTCCAAATAGGAGCCAATAACATCACTATGATTCCATAAACTGCAGACTTCCAACCAAGCTTGGGTTAATCAACTCAATTCCAGATGCTCCCTTCCTTCTACCTCAGAGCAATGAAAAGAAATGATAAAACTGTGCTTCCCCACTGCCTGGATGACTCCCATGTGGTGGAGATACAGCCTGATCAAAGGCGTGTTGTTTGGCTTTGGCACGGGAACTCGCTGGCTGCAGGTGTATCTGTAGATCATGGATCATGGACATGTTAGTAGGGAAGGGGGCCAGGAGAAGACAGAGTTAGTCTCATCACTTTGAACCGCACAATCATTTATGGAAACAAACAAAGAAACAAATAAACACCTCTCTTTGAACCTTAGAGAAGGAATGAACCGTCATCCTGTAATCAGAAGACTCCAGTGGCCCCAAAGCTACAAATGACTTAATCCATGAACTGGCCAAACAAGCTGGATTGGTTTGCTGGTGAGTCAGAATAACCTTGGACCTTTGTAGAGCTGCAAGGAGCTAAAGGCCATTTGCTCCTGGTCCCTCTGACCTGCAGGAAGCACATTCTTAAAATGTTGTCTTTATGCCACCTGTCCAGTTCTTGGTCTTCACCAGGGCTGAACACAAGAGTCCTGGAACATGTCTCTGATCTTTGCAGGTGTATGATGAGGTTTATGGTGCACCTTTAAAAATGCTGATGATCCTGACAGTGAAATAGGCCTTAGGAGTTGGGGGGTAGAAGAGACCTAGTTGCAGCCCGCTCTTCTGGAAGGAATTAGGTTGAGGATGTTTTTAATGAATCTTGATTCCTTCAGTGGGGAAGGAACGGTAGTGTGCTGACAGATGTTTAAGGGCAGGCACCCTGGGGGAAACAAAAGTAAAAACAAACCCTGACTGCGTGTTGGCCCCTTTCCACCATGTAAATACTCCCACCATGAAATCTATCTGGCTCTCATGTGCCTTTCGGAGAGATCACTGGTTCCCTTAATAGAGACACGTCTCATCTGATGGATGTTATGAAAATATATTTATTAAGAATTAAAAAGGCACAAAAATTATTTCTGTGGGAGAGACATCCCAATTCGGGCTGTGAGGCAGTTGTCCTTGTGGCCCCGAAGAAGATGTTTGCTGTATACTATGTGCCCAATAAATACTTGTTGAGTAGCTGAATAAGCCCATGAATAACAATGGAGGTTTCTCGATTATCTTTATGGTGGTGTGAGTCTGATGCCTCTCCCACAGGTTCATATATTTAAATGTTGGTGTTGGCTGGTAGCGCTGTTTTCAGGGATTACAGGATCTTTAGGACATGGTGTCTAGCTGATAGAGGTGAAATTTAGGAGGCGGATTGTTGAGGACATAGCACCACTGCTTCCCGATTGGTCAAAATGGGAACAAACCATTCTGTCAACATCGTCCAAACTGCTCCATCTTCCTCCCCAGCCACAGAGTACTGAAATCCCATGAGACCGTGAGTCGAATAAGCCCTTCCTCCATTAAGTTGTTCATGTTGGGTATTTGTTCACACAATTACTTCTTAAAAGCTGGAGTCCTTCAGTTGTTCACTGAAAATATCAGCCAGGGCAGTACAATGGCAAAGGAAGTTGTGTCAATGAAACATGGAAAATCCACAGTGTGGAAATGTCCAGACAGTAGGATTCCAGAAAAGGAACTACCTAGATGCTAAAAAAGAAATATGAGCAGCATTGTCTAGTTCATCTAGGCCAGTGATTCTCAACCCCTTTTGGGGGTCAAGTGACCCTTTCACAGGGGTCACATATCAAATATCCTGCATATCAGATATTTACACTGTAATTCATATAAGTAGAAAAATTACAGTAATGAAGCAGCAACAAAAATAATTTTATGGTTGGAGTCACAATAGAAGAGACTGTATTAAAGGGTCGCAGTATTAGGGAGGTTAAGAACCACTGATAAAGATAACTAAAATGGATCACACATGCAATGTCTCTATAAATAAGGTTGTGAAAACAGGAGGCAACTGTAAGAGGACGCTTGCTCTCTAGTTTATTTATTATTTATTTTGTGTTTACCTTGAACCATCATTGGTCTCTATACAGGAGGACATTCATATGAGGAAAAGGTATCAGGGATTTCATGGAGATGGGGCATGGGCTGTGGTTTTCTTCTTTAGTTTCTTCATTATTATTCTTTGTGATGATCAAGTGGAGTGTTTCTGTTTTTTATGCTGAAGTTAAAGGCAGTAATGTTCTTTGCACAGGCAGATTTTCTCCATCCTAGGAAGTGGGTTATCTTTCTAATCGAAAGCTCCAGCGAAATCTGTTTCCTGGCAATGGTTGCCAGGGCACGTCGCCTCTCTCTCCCTCTCTCTTTCTCCATCAGGATCTCTTTGAACGGGAAGAGAACAAGAATCAAGGAGTAGCATTAGCATAGCTCGTGTGTGCCAAAGAGAGACACTTGGCATGCCCACTGGCTGGGAGCAGCAGTTCAACCAGCATCCCTCACAGACACCAAGAAAGCCTTTGAAACCCAGCTGAGAGGAAGACGGGTGTGGACAGTGAAAGTCAGCTATTACCTCTTGATGCTGGCTTGCACAGCACGGTTCCTATGTCTGCCTTGGAAAGAACATATTGTCTCTCTTCTTATGCATCACACATTTTTCTCTTAACCTATTGCTGCAAACTAGAAAGAAAAAAAGGTATTTTTGATGAAAATTGCCAGTTCATTAAAACTGAACATTTAAGACATGATATAAATAATGGTAGGTCCTGAAAGAGGCTTGCCTCTCCCAAAGATGGGTGGAAAGCAGCACTGTAGATCACAGGCATGAACACAGAGACTGTGCTGTGACATGAAGCATCCATAGTTTGGAGCTGAGAATTTACTGGATTCTTTTCGATTTTCCTCAAAGAAACTCCCGGTGTCATTGCCATGGGAGAAGTGGATTGCTCAGAGGCGGGTACCACAGCAGCACTGTGAAGGACATTGTCAAAATGTCACAGAGAGTTAGGATCTGGGGCTGTGTGTAGCTCCTCTGTCTTCATTGCTACACTGGAAATGGCAGAAAGTGACCAGAGTCTGACAGTTCTAGGAGGAGAGAAACAGGTGGAAATGGAAGCAGAGGCTGGGGGACCACTGCAAGTCTGTGCACATAAGATATCTTCAGCTTCCTGGAAGCTTCATGGTCTCAGGATGGATGCAAAGAGGTTATTATTCATCCTGTGGAGACCTCAGGCCTTTGTGTCCAAATTCTCTCTGGTTAGGGCTGCTGGTTTCTGTTTTATGAGTGCTTTGGTTCTGAAAGCTTGAAGCTCCAATGTAAGCAGAGAAATGAGCTTCCTAGGCTGACCCTTGACTGGGGAACTGGCGGAGAGTTAATTCCCATTGCACAGATCATACACGTATCAAAACAGTGCTACACACACCAAAACTTGTAACTTGTGTCTGCTTTAAAAAGGACATACATTTGGGGATTATAGCAGCACCACCATTGCGGATGCCCTCCTGCAAGAAATCTCAGTCAGGGTTTGCTCAGAGCTTTGCTGCACAGCCTAGCAGAGAACTGTGGCTCACTCTGTAATGCACACACAGTCCCGTGAGTTCACAACGGGGAGGGGGGGACCTCTGAACCACAGGCTGCCTCTCCGACCTTAGTTTCTTCACTTGAACAAAGTCTGACATGGAGGAAGAGGACATTCTGTACGGTGATTACATTTGGCTCTGAGGAACAGAAAGCCAGCCCCACCTGGTTGGGGTGATTCAGGCAACCTGAGTTTACTAGCAGGCTTCAGACCTGTCTGCTCCAGATACACAATGATTTCTGTCACAGATCCATGTGCTTCTGTCCTACCTGGATGTCACTCAAGGGAGCTCCTTTGGGACTTTGCTTTTTTTCTTTTTGCTAAATCAATCGATCAATCTATCTATCTATCTATCTATCTATCTATCTATCTATCTATC
>LOJH01036520.1:1704-15500 GCA_001685095.1 Ellobius talpinus | reverse complement strand
AGGAAGGAAGGAAGGAAGGAAGGAAGGAAGGAAGGAAGGAAGGAAGAAAAAGCATGAAGGTGCTGTAGTGCTGAAGCTGTCCTCATACTTTGGCGGTCTAGTTTCGGGGTTTGCCATCAAGGAAGGGCTTTCACAGTGCAAAAGCTTTGGCTTCTGTCACCGCGGCTGCTTGAGTTTATTTAATCAAGGTGGTGACATGTAAGAAGTGCCCCAGCCCTTGACTCTGACCGAAGCACCGTTCCAGAGGATGATAAGGCTCAAGCGTGTTGTCAGGCTTCAGTAACTCGGTACACTGCTGGCTCACGTAGCAAGAGTCAGAACAGGCAGCATTTCAAGGGGTTCAGCTCCTAATCTGAAGCTTCCTCTTTAGTCTGCGATATCTGTTTGTGCTTTCGTTGTCGCTAGTTGGGTTTACTGTGCCTGCGCGTGTGCTTTCCTGCCACAGCGCCACAGAGGACGGCGTGTAGTTCTAGGTCCTCTACCACATGGGATGTGGGGATGGACCGGCTTCCAACTTGGCAAGTTCCTTTACCGGCTGCATCATCTCACTGGCTATTTGTACTTTTATCTAAATAAAAAACAAATTGGTTTAAAAAATGTTTTACATCTTTTTAATCTGTTTATCTTGCTGCCCCAGTAGAAGATAGTATTGGACAAGAGAATGTCCAACCCAAACAGAAGCAGAAAGGAAGAAATAGTAACAAAAGATCAGGTTAACTTCACCCAAAGACTGCCCCGGGAGGTAATGAGCAAATGTGATGTAATAAAAAAGCGGAACAGTGCGCTGAAAATTACAGGAGCAACACAGCTGTGATCTTCAACTAATATCCTTGTTTCTTTTTTCCAGAAAGAAAAAAAGGGTCTACTGAAGCTCCTCTCTGGGGCTTCCACCAAACGCAAGCCCCGAGTCTCCCCGCCAGCATCACCTACCCTGGATGTGGAGCTGGGTGCAGTGGACATGCCCTTGCAGGGAGCAGTGGGTCCCGAGTTGCCTCTAGGGGGCGGTCACGGTCGGGCGGCCTCCTGCTCCACTGATGGAGATGGCCCAGTGGTCTCGGGGACAGCAGCCTTAGCCCAGGACGCTTTCCATCGCAAGGCAAGCTCCCTGGACTCCGCTGTGCCCATCGCCCCACCACCTCGGCAGGCCTGCTCTTCCCTGGGTCCCGTCATGAATGAGGCCAGGCCTGTTGTTTGTGAAAGGTGAGTCCCCCTCCTCTCTCGGAGCGAACTAAGAAGTAAATAGCGAGCTCTAGGCTGGACGTTTTATTCTCATCTAGAAGATAATTTTCTACAGCATCCTGAAATTTCAAGCCGAATTGGTAATGACATTCGAGCTCAGTCTTCCTTGTTCTGCTCACTACAGCAAACCGTTCACCTGAACTCCTTCATTAATTCTAACACGCCGGCCTTTCCCCTGCTTTCTAGTTATTGGCTCCCTGATTCATATCTCCATGACATCTGGCAGTTACTGTCTAATCCAGGGATTCTCAACCTTCCTAGTGTCGCAGCCCTTTAATACGCTTCCTCATGTTGTGGTGACCTCCGATTATAACTTTTCATTGCTACTTCATAGGTGTAATTTTACTCCTGTTATAAATCATAATGTAAATATTGTTAGAGGTAGCGGTTTTGCCAAAGAGGTCAGTACCCACAGGTTGAGAACTACTGCAATCCTTTGTGTCTATTAGGAGCTTACACCACTACCTGCTGGAGGTAAAGCACCCGGACCATCCTGCTACCCAGAGATTTTTTTTTTTCTTTCTACTGAGCCAAAAGAACACAGTGTAGGTTCAGATGGCTCTCTCAGTTAGTCTACTCAGAATGAGAAACATTCTGCTAGTGATTCTGGCTTTGAACAGCCCTAACAAGTGGGAGTTCTGTTTCATGCAGCCGTGGGGTCTAGGTGTGTGGTAGGGAAGAAAATATACTTAATAAGATATATATCTACCAGGATTATAAAAAACTGGAGAGTTAACCGCTACTCATTACCAAAGAAACGTCATGCCGCGCATGCAAATTACTGTTCCGTTTTCATATAATGTAAACGCTTAAGCCTCTGTTTGTTTCTGTGCACTTCATTCTCTCTGGATTCGAATTTTATAAGATAAATGCATTTCTAGCTTTTAGAGGTGTTCTCTTTGGTTGACATTCTCTGTGTTACAGAGTTGGTAGTGGAAGCTTTAACTCCTCATGCTGCCCTGACTGGTCTCAAACTCCTGAATGCAAGCGGCTTCCACCTCAGCCTGCCAAGCTGAGCTAGCGCAGTTGGTGGGCACCACTGTGCCTGACTTTGTGTTGGAGATTGGAAGTTTTATGGGAGACGTTATCATTTAAAACGGGTTTAGGCTGGAGAGGTGGCTCAGCTGTTAACACTTTTCCTGAAGAGGACCCGAGTTCAGTCCCCAGCCCCAAAACAATTGACTTCTCTTGCCTCTTTGGGTACCTGCATTCAGGGGTACACACACCCATACACAGTCACACACGTACACATACATCTTAAAAAATAATAATAACAAAATCACTTGAATTCACTTTCCCTTTGTATTTCAATTGGAACTGTATAAAACATTTGTATTGAAGCTTTATGATTTTGTGGCCCATTTTCAATTAAAAGTGAACTATGAAAGTGGGGAACAAATGCCAAACAACCTATGTTTATAAAGTACACTTTATTATGCATTTTCATCAAAAGGTAAAATAATTTCCTGTAGTTCTGACTGATATAAAGCCAGTTTTGAAATGACATATTGCCCTAAAAATGCCCTCCCGCCCCACCACACACATCCCCAATGTTTCTCCTTATCCATTGTGTTCTCCGTAAAGCTTTGAAACTGAGTCCCAGCTTCACTCATGCCTTGATTCTGGCGTCAGCCTCTCTCCTGCAGAGTTCTGCTGCTGCTGTCCAGGGGCACCGCCTCCTGTCCCTGGAGCTAGGCCAGTTAGCCTGTCTACTCCCTTCAGCCGCAAAGGCTTCCTCTCTCCCTCCAGGCCCTGCTCTGCAGTTTCCCTTGGCCCGAGGGGCCCTTCACTTTGTTCCCCCTCACCATTTGTGGGATCTGTTGTGACTGTTTGGAATGATGGCTCACTCTGCCCACATTCTCCCTAGGCCTTGCCTGGGCACCGCTGCCTCATTGCCACCCCCATTATGCATTCCTTTTCAGTCGCCAGATGTCCCCAATCTCGGCAGCTTCTGCATTCCTATTCTTCCTCTTAAAAAGCCCTTTCCAACAGCAGGCTCTGCCTTTTAGGCCGCCTGAAAGGAGAGCTGCTAACCAGACAGGTGATGGCGTTTGGGGAGTGAGGGAGGCACATCAGATAGGGAACATGAAGAATTTAATGACGGGACAGATGGACACAGGCACTCTGGAAATCTCTGGCAGGTTTTTATATAGCCATTTCAATTTTTAGGAGAGGGAAGGGGGTCCTTAGGAAAGATTTCAGCCCAGCTTTATATTTTTATAATCCATATGCTCATTGGAATATTAAATGTAATAGCCAGCCCCACCAACTTTCCGTAGCCGTTTGCTTTTTTTTTTAAGCACAGCACTGGTAATGGTGTTTATTTAACTTGGATGCTTAAGTCTGTCTGACTGTGCAAACAACGGGAAAGTGGTCTGTTATCCACCAGGAATGGAGGGTTTTGGTTAATAGAGACCTAGCAAGCATATCATTTAAGGATTACCTGTTTGCATATTTTGAAAGTTTCGACACAAGGAGAAGTATTTAGAGCCACAAATGGAGGAGGTGCGATCCAGAAAGCACTTGAGGGGCTTTGCTCCTTCCTTCACAGGGTACACACCAGCCCTGGGCTCATCGTGTAGGACTCCATCTGAAGGACTTGCGTGAAAACGTGTTTCAGGGTGTGATGCTCGGACGGAATGAGCCCACATTCTTCCGCAGGACTCGGCAAGAACAAGTGGAAAGTCCCCTCTCCCACCGTGGTCCTATTTCATAAATCTCTGGGGGAGGCGGGGGAGGGGGCAAAGTTAAAAAAAAGTGACTGAGGTAGCTGTCAGTGGAAAGGAGCGGTCACATGACACGAAGAGGCACAGTCTCATAATGAGGAAGGATGAACCCTGAAGTGTGTTGACAGGTCTTGGTGTCAGCTGAGAGAAAATTCTCCTGGGGAACAAAGGGACTCTTTTGTGTTTGTGCGAGAGACAGCTGCAGAAAGCAAGCAAGAAATAGACTGGTATCCTGGAAGCCGGGGATGTGTAGTTGACGGCAGCAGAAATCACGGGACAAATATTTTTAGGTTCTGTTTGAGAGGATGGAGGGAAAAAAATAATTAGGAGATTGCAGAGTGAAAGTAGAAATAACATATTTCAGATGAGATGGAAAATAAAAGTACATGTGACTTGACACACGCACACATGTGTACACATATACATACACCACCGATGGCGTAGGGAAGTGCAACCAGTCACCTTTACCTGTGTGTATTTTGAAGTTTAGGAATTAAAGCATTAACCACATACCCTCAATTGGGGAAGAATCCATGGTCTTTGATCAGGGGTTAAACGAGCATTCTTAGAAACACCCCAATTGGATAGTGGTAGATTTGCAGAAGGCAGGCAGTCGGGTTTAACCAGCATGATGAATTTCTTTGAGTCAGTGACAATGAGCCCACTGGGTGGAGCCATGGACATAATTCACTTGGACTTTGCACATGATGCAAAGCCAGCTCGTGTGGTTTTGCCAGTAAAACACTTAATTGGATATTAGATTGCTGTGGCAACTGGCAGGAAGCGGTAAATGGTTACTCACCCAGCCCAGGCTGATAGGGTGCTTCTNGGGGGGGAGGCTCACGGCAGTCATACAGGGGCAGATTAGAAATATCAGCATGGGAATTAGGGACAGCCAATGAAGGCAGAAAAAGGAATGAAAAATTGAAAATCGAACAAAAGACTACAGGTGTCTGTCCAGATGGGCGTTAGAGTGCTATGACCCAAACCAGAAGTTTGGTATCATCTGTCGTGCAAGAATCTTCCTCGGGCCCCATCCTGTGCCTGTGGCAGCCACCTAGAGGTGGTAGCCCATCTAAAGCGGAAACAAGCCAGCCCAGTGTGCTTTGTTCAAAGGGACTGAGTACTTTCTAGCAGCCAGAATGCCTGTCAGCCCTTCTCTCCCTTCTCCCCACCTCTCTCCTTCCTTCTCACGCAAACACACCCTACCCTGGCTCTCCTGCAGTCTTCCACTCACTCTGTGTGTCTCTCCTTTTTTTTGTAACTAATATTTCCATTGTTTTTTGTTATTGACGTATCTCATTTTTTAATTTTGTAAAATATAGTTAGCCCATAGACAGACTTAATGCAGAGAGTGTGAGACCTTGGGACACTCAGTCCTGAAAGGGATTGCTCCATCAAATCTCCCCCTCAGGGCTCAGGGAACCCTGCAGAAGAGAAGGCGGAAAGAATGTAAGGGCCAGTAGGGATGGAGGAACCAGGAAAGCCAGGCCCTCTAAATCAGCATGAACAAAGCTCGCATGAACACACAGGGCCTGCATAGGTCTGTGCCAGGTCCTCTGCATGTGTTTTGTGGTTCCAGCTTAATGTTTTTCGTGGGATTCATGAGTGTGTGAACAAGTGGGTCCCTGATTCTTGTGCCTTCTCTTGGGCTCTTTTCCTCGACTTGTTTGTCTTGTCCAACTCCTGTCTGATAGTTTTCATTGTCTCTTACTATATTTTATCTTGTTACATTGTATTATTATCCCTTAGAAGCCTCATCTTCTCTAATGAGACACAGAAAGGGAATGAGGCGGCGGTGGGAAGGAAATAGAACAGTAGAAAGAGGGGAAACTGTAATCAGAATATATTATGTGAGAATAGGATCTTTTTTAAGTACAAAGAAAAATAAAATATAGTTAAAATTTACCCCTGTTCAAAAGTAAAATCCGATGTACCAAGTTCCTTTACATCGGTCATTGCTTACTGTCCATCTATAGAAATTTTTCTTCATCCCACGCTGAAACTGAATCACATCTCCCTGTTTCTTCCCCACCCTGCAGTCCCTGAAGGAACCGTTCTTTCTCTCTGTATGCCGGTCCCTTATCAATGGAGCCCTGGAAAAGCTTCCCTTTTTCACGTGGCTTATTTCTCTTAGCATCACGTTGTCAAGATTCCTCCCTGTTGTGGCATGCTTCGGCATTCCATTTGTTTGTAAAGGACATTGTACATATTTAAACACGCTTACCGTGTGGTTAGATCTCCTCGGCATTCAGTGTGCCTAATGAGCGTCATCGTATGTTCAACACTTGGTAGCGTGAGGCTGATTGAGTGAATTTGGCATCACCCCACGAAGCCGAGAACAAATGAGACGGGAACACAGATGGTAAAAATCCAGTGTGGACTGAGCTAAGTGCCATGAGAAATGCACACGGGTTCCTCTGGGATGTAGTGGAGCGTGAAATTACTTCCAGGTAAGGGGCTGGAGATTTCAGAGGGGAGATTTGGAGCCAGACCTTGAGAAATTGATAGGGCGTGGCTGGACAGAGATATTGTCAAAGAAATTCCCAGTCCGAGGACCTGCGTGAGCCAGTATGTGGAGTAGGAGGAGCAAGGCTATATTTAAAAAGAAATAGTCAGGCTTCGGAATGTTTGTGGCGATGATAGCAGCTATGGCTCCCTCTAAAGCAGGATTATGGCCAGATTGTCTGGGCTTTGTGTAGGGGTGTAAGGATTAACCTTACAGACAGTGAGAGCCTGTTAATGTTTTCTCACCATGGGCTCCTACAGGTGGAGTCACTGAATGTAAATCTTTGAGTTATGTGTGCAATGGATTGGGGACAGGAAGAAATAGGATGCAAGAAGGCAGCAGTGGAGGTCGCCTGCCAGGATGGTGAGGATGGCAGTGAAGAAGGCTGATTCGGTCGGGTACAGGTGTTGGAGGTGGCTCAGAAGGTCTGGAGACTGTGACTTTGGTTCTAGATGTTCAGAAGTGCCCAGGATCCCTATTCGCACAAAGGCAAGCATAAACCCAGCGAGATAGCGGGCCGGGCAGCAGACGTAGGCCTTCGCAGCTGGGTCTCACATCTGCTTGCTGGTCTCTAAATATTCCGCTCTGCAGAGCTTTTTGGTGCCTGAGCTCACTAGGCCTTCCTGCCAGCTTTTGGCTTTCTGGGTCTGTGTGTGAAGTCTCAGTATAAACCACCTCAAAAGGCCCAAGGCTAAGGGCTGAGCTGGAAGGCTTCTAAGTGTAGTCTGTCACTGCCACACCTGGCGGTCCTCACATGATGAGGCTGTGTCACAGTTTCCACCATGCATGGGGCTCCTCGCACCACCCCTCCCCCTTGAGCGCTCTAACTTAGCAATGGAAATTTGCTCCTACTGGGAGCTTGGCAGGAAGATAATGTTCTTAGCCCAGCAGCCATTCTACTGCTGGGTTTCCTGACAAAATTGGTTTAGTACATTTTTATAAAATGCAAATATTAATCTAATTCACTTCGAGTTTTTCAAACTATTCTTGTTCCATTTTACCTTAAAGCAGCTTCCAGACTGCCAGTCAGAAATGGATCTCGTGAGAGATGTTCTCAGAATAAGTTTTCAGTCAGCGCTACATGCCCCTCCTGAGCTGCATGGCTTTGCTGAAACTTTACCTCGCCCCCTATGGCAGCTACATCATTGCTTTTTATGTGGCTTGTTAGCCTGTTGGCATCAGACTTGAGAAATCACATCTGGGTCCTTTCTTTAGATCAGCCCACGATGAGGTTGTGAGTTTGCTTTTAAAGATGTCAGGGAAAGGATTCCAAAACTCTGTGTCATTCTAAAGTGTATGGACTCTCAGTGTTGGGGTGTTCTTTAACTTGTGGCCTGAGTTCATTTGTCAGCCATGGGCTAACCTGTGCCTTAAAAGTCCCCTCCAGACCTCTGTGTACTCTTGGGTAAGTCACACGCTTGAAGTAGAAGCTGACATTCTGGTGGAGTCTGTCACCACCGTACTAAGGACATCACTCTTACAATCTCATTATGCTGCCTGTGAAATGTATTGCCTAACTCACTGAAGCCCCATTCCCCTGGTGAGGAAACTGGCTCAGTTAAGATGCTCTACCTGACCATAAAGTCTGTGTCAATCTCCCTCCACCCACAGTGCCTTGCCTCTTCCCCTGCTCTGCATTTGACTGACCTCATCTGTCAACCCTCATGTCTGAGCTGACTGAACCCTTCTTGGAAAGGATAAACCAACCTGGTTCTGAGCTTTGGCTACAGGCCTGGGAGGGTAAATTGGTCCCTGTGCCCCAGGGAGCTGAGTAATTGTTGGGCAGCTATATATGAAAAATGAGACCGCTTGCTGTGATCTCCCCCAAGGTGGGTAGATTCTGGCAGTTCTGGGATGGGGCTTGAAGGAGGAACCAGGCTGTAAAGATGCTTGACTGGGGATCGAGGGTCCCATTTTAAGGTGGCTCCTTCATGTTACCATTGACTGGTTTGGGGAAGAAGCTTCAGATCTTCATATGGTGCCCTCCTTAGGGATATCCAGTAGCCTCATTCATGTTGCCTGATTTTCCCCATCTTTGGTTACCTGCGCTCCAGAATCACACTGTCACAGGGCATTCCTGTGCATTTTAGAGGAAAACTCTGAGAGCGTGAGAGCAGTAGAGGCAAGGATGCCTACAGGATGGCTACAGTACACCATCACCTACTTCGATTGGGAAAAGCAAGAGGAAGGAGAAAGATAATGTCTAGAAGAGAAAAGTCTCGGGTGGGGGGACCCCAAAATGAGTTACCGCCACCTTGCTTCCTTGGCTGCTAATCGTAATTCTGCTTTAGAGACTGAAGCAGGAAGCAGGAGGATAGGGGATGCTAATCTACAAGGCTACTGGGGTATTTAAGCTGCACCTCCTTCCACTGAACATCCAAATTGAGAACCAAGGACAAATTGATTGGGACTAATGACGATTGAAATGTCAGCATCATTACTAATGGTGGTGGACAAAATTTGAAGCCATAGTTCTCTACTCTCTGTTCTGGACCTTGGGACCTTCTTCTCAACAGGGGACTTGGCTATGCAAGGCAGGCAAACTTCCTCAGAACCACTGCCTTCTGGATATCAAGCTCAGTATAAGGATACAGAAGGTGTCCCTCTAGGTAACAGACCTGACACCCCACCTCTCCCGGCTTGTAGTGGGAAGGCAGAGCAGAGCCCATACAGTCTGTAGGAAGCAAGTCACACCTACTGTGAGCTCTGAAATCAAATCTACTCGTCTCTTCCTAGAGTAGAGGGCAGGACAAAATGGTTCCCCTGTTAAAAGTCCATCTAAAACACAGCCTTTGGTATGGCCAAGATACAAAATACTGGCAGCAGATAAAAATGTTCTTCCCTGTGTAGACAGCTCAACCACAGCAGCCTGGCCAATACTAGTGGATTAAAATGAATACCCAGGGCTCAGTCTTTGTTAATGCCAAGTCTTCTAAACAGAGATTTGCCGTATTTTGAGTTTTATGAACTCTTGTAAATTCGTGTGTAAACCCTGTTTGCATGGAGGCCCTGTGCTGACCGACGATGCGTCATTTTTACTGCTGATCTGAATAGTCTACTTCTCTTTCGTAGGCACAGGGTGGTGGTTTCCTATCCTCCTCAGAGCGAGGCGGAACTTGAACTCAAAGAAGGAGATATTGTGTTTGTTCATAAAAAACGCGAGGATGGCTGGTTCAAAGGCACGTTACAAAGAAATGGGAAGACCGGCCTTTTCCCGGGGAGCTTTGTGGAAAACATCTGATCTAGGGGAGACTCCACGCCGAGAAAGGGTGACATCACATCACGTGACTAAGAGCACAAGACAGCGTCATAGGAAGAGCACATCTGTGGACTTCCAGGTCTCCAAGAGCTGAGCAGAGGATGGACACCTGACTCCAGAGCTGGGACCTGGTTACTCCAGCGGACAGAGTAAAGGCGGCACCTGTGTGGGTTCTATCCCTCTGGGTTCTGATGTGTAAAGTGTGCCTTGTACTGTCTAGTAGACTATACAAAGAAATGTCTTTTTTTAAAGATGTATAACTAAAATGGACAACTGTTTACAAGGCTTAACTAATTTATTTGCTTTTTTAAAACTTGAACTTTCTTGTAATAGCAAATTCTTTGGATTTTGATTTTTAAAAAATATTAATTTATGAAATGATGGCTAAGGAGAAGCTGGATTCTCTCCTGTTGAGAGCAAGAGGTTCTTTTTGACATAGAATGCACCCCCTCCACACCCCCCTCCCCTGCTCGCTGCCCTCCTCCCCCAGTTATATTTTGCTTCTTTTAGACAAAAATGCCAGTTTTCCAAATGGCAACTAAGTACTGACCATCAAGGACCTGGCGCGGGGAGACAGTGGCTTTTGGCTAGAAGAGTCAGTGGGGCCATCTCTCTGCTTTGTTCAGAAACCAACCCGAAGATCTAATCCTCGATTTCATTTTGTGGGTTTTTCATTTTCCTGGAATGAAGTGGGTGAAGTAAGAAGGAAAATAAAGCACAACCATTGCCTAAAGATATGTATTTGTTTGCTAACACAAGCAGCTCCGTGCGTTGGTTGGGAAATAGAAATTGAAGTTGTAGTCGCTGTGTGTGAATGACTTTGAAATGTAATTCCTGTTTTACCCTCAAGTGAATCTGCATGCCCAAGACACAGTAAAACTTTGTGAGACGGTGGTGGTAAGAGATGCACTTGCGTTGAAGTCGAGAGCTGTCAGAAACACTGGGAAAGTTCCCGTTCATCCATTGTGAGTCCTCCGCCATCTTGCATGTGTTCCTGGATCCCCACAGTGATATGGACTGTGCATGGTGTGTATATGTCGCTGCAGTTTCCACTCAGAACTGACCGATACGGGATGTTTAAACAATAAACAGCATTCTCTTGTCTACCCCACCGCCATTACTAACCGAGATGTCTTGAGTGTGCTTGCTCGCTCTCGGAAGGCATACATTAGCCAGCACACTAGTGGTTCGTTAAATGCTCTTTCGTATGTGCCCTCCCAGCGGACTGATGTGAAGGGCGAGTGTATCCAGGAGACCACTTGCTCCTGTGACTGTGTTGAAGCTCCGCAAGGCTTGCTGGGAGTGGCTGTGCCCACATCTTACAATTGCTGCAGGGTCCAGCCGAGCCCATCTTTTTATATCCATCCTTTGATGTCCTTTTGTGTCTTCTTCCAGTTTCATCCCAGCCGTGAGTCTAGGTAGTCCTGGAAGCAGCTGGAGGAAAGACAGCCAGGTAGTGAATGAGATTGTTCTACAGTTCTCTTCTGGGTAAGTTAAGGAAGGAAGGCAACATACCACCAGCCTTTTCCTTTTCCTTTTTTAACTGTGAGAAGAAAGTAGCTGGGAAATATCCACATGAACTGAAGAATCGAGTAATGGCAAGAGATTCCATTGTCTTCAAAAGTTATGTAATGTGGTTGGAAGTGGAATCATTCCTGTTAACCATTTTTTTGATATAACAACACTGTATATTATGTTCCTCTGTGTTGAATTTTTTTTAAAAAAAGAATACTTTACTTAGATATTCATGTAATATATAAAGGTTTGGGGAAATGAACTTTAGTTAGAAAAAAAGCTGACATCAGCTTTCATCTGTGTGAGTTGACACCAGTGTGTCATAATATTCTTTATTTTGGGAAATTCGTGTATTTTATAGAAATTTTAAAAAAGCAAAAAGACTACTACAAGTTAAGAGGATTTTTTTTAACCTGTCTTTTCTCCATATTTTCAGCTATGTGATTGAAGTATCCTTGGTAATAGTTCCCTGGTATAAAGTTGATTAAAATGTCATCTCTTGGTAGAAGATTAGGTGATATAATGTGTGGCCTTCCTATTGGTTGCTTTGGAGACAGTAGATGGATGTTGTAACAAGGGCTTGTTACACAGTGGTGGTAATGATAAAATTACACTTTATCATTCCTTTTGTGTTAATTTTGAGGACTGGATAAAAGGTTTCATTATTAAAAGTTGATGTTCAACCCTTCTATGCCCTTTGTATCAGTCTTTGAAATATTTGCTCTTTAAAATGAACAAAAACAAAACACCTTGGGGCTGGAGGGGCGGCTCAGCCATTGAGAGCATGGACTGCTCTTACAGAGGACCTGAACTCAGGTCTCACACTGGTTAGCTCACAGCTGCCTGTAACTCCAACTCCAGGGGACCCAGTACTCTCTGACCTCTTCAGTGTTGTACTTATCACACACACACACACACACACACACACATACACACACACACACTCAGAGAGAGAGATTTTGAAAACTTGGTCACTTTGGATTTAATTTCTTTTATTATTAATTCATTTTTTCTTTGACTTAATTTTTAAATGGCAAAATTCTTTGCATGCAGCTCAGACTGGAGGTGCCTCCTATGATGGTCAGTCTGATGGTTATGATTTTTTTTCCTTTCAAACAAACCTTAATTGCTTAGTTCTCTAAGAAGCCTAAACTCTTCAAGGAGTTTCTAGGTCTCGGAAGATAGTCTGTAACCCTTGCTGAACTCTGTCCCTCCAAGATTCCCAAAATAGCCTAGTGAGTGCATGATTTCTAAGTGTGAGCATAGCAGAGCCAAGCACATGACCACTCCAGGTCTGCTGTGGCGTGGGAACGCTGTCCCTCAGCTGACCATGATTTTAATCTCCCATGAAATGAAAGGCCCACGCAAGTCTTGTTTAAAAATATGTTTTTGTTAACTTTGGGTGACCATATCAAATTACTTGTAAGAATTAAAGGTCAGGGATTCTAGGTTGTACTGAAGCTGTATCCCAGAATCTCCCTTTGTAATTGTCTGTGTGAGCCAATTATGACGTAGGCTCCTCCTGGTCTTGCCCTGTAGATCCTGCTGAAGATGAGGGGCAACAAAGAAAGGGTCACTGTTTGAAGAATCTCATCTTTTCTCCTCTCTTTCCTCTTTTCTCTCTTCCTTCCTTCATTTCTTTCTCTTTCTTTCTCTCCCTCCCTCCCTCCCTCTCTCTCTTCTTTCTTTCTTTCTTTCTTTCTTTCTTTCTTTCTTTCTTTTCTTTGAGACAATCTCTCTATGTAGCTGGCTAACCTAGAACTTGCCATATAGACCAGACTGGCCCCAAACTCACAGAAAATCAGCTTTTCTCTGCCTCCCTGAGTCCTGGGGTTAAAGGAATGTGCCATATCATGTTTGAATGTGTAATATTAGTTTCATCAAATTTTAATCAAAATCTTTTGCCTTCTCCCTGTAGGGCATATGGTATAGAATAAATGCCTTTCAGGGTCTAAGTGCATTCCAAAGGAACACAAAGGAACAGACAAAGGCACTGTTTACAAGGGCTGCACACTTCATTTTCTGTTCCTATAATAAAAGGACATTTTCTTTTCCTTGAGATGGCATTTCATCGTGTAGGCCAAGCTGCCTTTAAGCTTCTGGGCTTAAGTAACCCTCCTGACTTAGACTTTAAATTTCCCAAAAAGCTAGAACCGTAGATATGGACCATCATGTTCAGTTTAGGGCCAGGTTTTTAAAGCCTCCAGAGCTTCAGGGATTGTTCTGACTCAAGATTATAACGACTCTAGAATTTACATTTGGAAAGGGCTTTTCTTTAATGCCTTGTTTGTATGTATCCATGGGAAGCTTTTTATTTTTTCAATTGTGTGTGTATGTGTGTGTGTGTGCATGTGTGTGTGGGTGCATGTGTGTGTGGTATATATGTAGTATGCGTGCCCCAGCATTCATGTGACATCAGAGGAGAACTTTGCAGAATCAGTTGTCTCCTTCTCCCTTTCCATGGCTGCCAGGGATTGCACTCCGGTTGGCAGGTGAGCTTGGTAAGCTCTTTCATCTGCTGAGCCATCTCAGCCCTTATCACTATTTT
>LOJH01036517.1:4804-15500 GCA_001685095.1 Ellobius talpinus | reverse complement strand
GGGAGGGAGTGGGCGTGGCTTGTCTCTTAAAGAGACAGAAAACCATTACATATAGTATTTATTCAATATGAATTAAACTAAATTCTGAACGACAAACTCAATATCATGAAGAATGTTAGCCATGTTACTAATTAGTCCTTGCCTTCCTTAATTATCTTATTTCTACATTTGAAGTGATATAGAAATATGTGTTTTCAATATGTATGACACTCCATTCATTAATTTTAGTTTAACCTTCCATTTAAAAAATCGTTTTTTCTGTCAGATTTCCACCAATCTTCTACTGCTGCCATATCAAATTATCACAATTTATTTGGCTTACTCAGCACATATTTGTCAACCTATGGTTCTCTAGGAACAAAAATCTGACAAATTTCAAGGTTATGCTCAGTTATAGGGATTGACTCTACTTGTCTTTTTTCACTGTATCTCCAAAGACAATATTGATGGGTCTGTCTTTCTTAGAATTTAACTGTGACTACACAACTCTTTTTTTTTTACCATTTTGAATAAACAGTCATGATTATACTGCAAATAACTTAGAATATTATCCATATTTTGTAGTAACCTTTATTTTGTTAAGTTCCATTCAATATAAAATTAAACATTAAGTAGTTTTAGAGACTGCATCATTTTCCTGTTGGGCACAAACACCAACGTATTTTCAAGCTTTCTTTGAAAATCATAGGAGAAAAATCTTGAAACAGTTTTATAGCATCTTCTTCACTAATTAAAGTCTGGCAATGAGAGACATTGACCTAAGACTGAGAAAGTGGTTCAGAGCCACTTTATTACATGATGAATTAAGTTTCAGATTCACAGGGGCTTCTTGCTAAGCAGTTGAGCAACCTTCACTTCATTCTGGCAGAAAGTCAGATAAAAATCACAACGGATTTCCAGCCCATAGGTCACTGAGAGAAAGACAAAAACAACGCCTGAAACCCTAAACTGAAAAACAATTCTAACACAGGTTAAAACCAGACAAAATTGCTACTACTAGATACTTAGCACAATGGCTACTACTAACATCAAGTGTGTGAAAATGCCGCTCCTATACTAGGCAAGCAATTCTTCAGTGTGTACTAACTGAGTGTCATCTAATTTATTCTGAACTCTATATACTTGGAGATAACAACATTGTACAACACATATTGATGGCTCAGTTCACATGACTGTTCTCTTTCTATTTCAGATTTTAAGCCTCCCAATAGTATTAACTGTACTTCTGTTTTAAGTTGAGTTTCTTAAAACCCTTTACTTGCCCCAATTAATTATTTAAAGTGGTTCACAGAAGTCAGAATGTACTGGTGACTTATATTCCTGGATATTATAAAGACAACAGATAAATTACAGAGAGTGAAATATGTGCTTCTCCATGTGTCTAGCTGTTCAATTTTTGACTAGGTTCTTTTAAGTATTTTATGGAGAATTCATTGTATAAGCTTGACTCTTGAATCATAGAAAAAATGTAGTGATAGATTGGACTAGGGAGTGTGATCAAACCCCAGTAGAATGAATGGGGATATGCAGCAAGATCTCTGATAAGATTCTTGGCAGCTCCTCTGTGCATTCCTTCCTTCTGAACATGAAGCAGAACCTACTGGGCGATGAGGGCATTATTATGTTCCACAAAACTAGATGAGAGCATTCCTTTATGGCCAGTTCTAAAGCAGAAAACAAGTCTTTCTGTATTCCAGAAAGAAAATTGTGGTTTCTACAGCCTGCCTTGGGGAAGATTTGTAAGGCGAGAACTGTAGATAAGACACAAGATAATTTCTATCAGGTTACCATCATCTCATCCTGTGTCTTATGATGGGGCAATCATCCTTTTGGAAAGTGGGAACATTTTCTCTATTTTTCTAAGTATGAACTGGACTTCAACATTTTATTCTTTGCATTTTCAATGTTGTAGAATTTCCCAAAAGTTTTTATGAAAAAATTCTCCCATGTCTCTTCCTTTGAGGCATCTTCATCCTTCCTATTCGAATCACTTTCCAATTTCATGTTCCACTTTCCCCCATTGTTTCATTATTTGACCAATTCCATTCAGTTTTGTGAAACAATGCATGGTTTTGCAATTAGGGGGAAAGAAAGGAATGCAATAATCTTTGTTGTGCGTGCACTGAAACCAGATGTACAATGACTGATAAGAAACTTTTCTATAATATTAAATTTATGTGATGGATCACTTTTCATAGTACATAGCTGCTATTATAGTTAGGTGTGGATTACAGAGTTATTGGCAATATCTGATCTTTATGCAACTGTTTCATGTGACATAAAGTTGGTAACTACAGTATAATTGGGGAAGTTGATATTAGTTAGCAAAATGTATTTGTTTGTTAGAAATTCTTTAATTAAGCACCATAGATGGGGTGATTTACACAACACAAATTAATTTTCTCACTATTTTTCTGGGTAGAAGAAAAGATCAGGATGTTATCATGGCTATTCCTTCTGAAGGCTGTAAGGAAAGATGTGCTCTAGGCCTTTCTTTGCTTTGCAAATGGTTTCTGTTTTCTTTTGTCTTCTGTGCTTCACCTATTTCTCAATCTCTTAAAAGGATGCCAGACACAGTTCCTTTAACTCTTGCCATAGTGATTGTATTTTAAATAAATAATGAATATAATTTCCAAATAAGTTCACATTTTTTATATGGGATAGGACTTGAATATATAAATGCCACGGGTATGGGACAGAATTCAGTTTCACATGGTAACTGAAATTTGTGCCTGTGTGATTTGGACAAAGAAAATTCCTCCTGTTTACTAAAGTTGGCTCTAAGTGAAATGCAGTTAAAATGTGAACTTCAGTTGTAATTTTAAAAAAAGTTTAATTACGGTGTTTTAAAGAATAGTTTCAAGGTCCTAAGAGTCCTCTGTGTACCAGTTATTCTTCCCTCAATCACTCCAGCCTCTACCAATGTTCTTTTTTTTCCATGTATCTGGTCTTTTGAAAGTCATTCACTTAAGACAGAACTTTCTAACATTATCTTATTTTATTTATCAATATGCATATATTTTTTACTTGGCAATGTGTATTCACTGTTGTCATGTTTATTATTGTTTGATGGTTTAAACTTTTACTACTTACTCTAGGTATCAGTCTTTTGGGTTTGTATGTATATATTATATATGTGATGCATAATAGTCAGTGTTTTGTCTATTCGTTTTCTTAATGCTCTTTTCTTTGAATAGCAAAATAATTTTAATTTTATTTTAGGTCTTTAATTGACCTGAAATTAATATTTGTATACCTTATGAGATAAGGTATGAGGTTCATTTTTTATGACTATACAGTAGCTCCAGAGCAAAAACTCGATACTATCAATATCAATTTACATTCCTAAGTATAGCATCGGTTTTTTTCTGTTAACTATTCTCCAGCAAAGGTAACAAGGACTCCTTTAATGTCTATTTCTGAAGATGGGGCAGAAATACATGATGAGCTTTGCATATTATGTTATTTACTATTCCAGAAACAAAATTATCAAAGAGTGAAATAGAATCTAGCTTAAAATGTTCCAACTGGGTACAACTGGGAAATTTGTGCACTAACATGAATAATGATAGTAAAAGATTATAACTCATTGAAATATAATGAGAATTTCTAGATTCATCCTACCAAAAATAAATGGATAGAAAAAGATGGAAACCCCTTCCTTAATAGAATGTAAATTCATGTTAAATATTTAATAAGGAATGCAAAACTATTATTTTAACTTAGGAGTACAAACACCTGTCAGAAAATATTGCACTCATGCATCCTAGACTGCCTGAAGAGCACCTCAAATCCCGAATCCTCTTGCTTCTTCCTCCTGAGATTTGATGTTATATCTGTGCACCACCACATTTAGCCCAAAAGAGACTTTCTAAGTTACTAGACTGCAGTTTTATGACAGAGAAAGACTGAAAAATCATGCCAGACAATAAAGAGTATAGACTTCTTCAATAAATATAAGAAACTTTTGGACTTGTGATCTGAATAGGTAGTACCAGACATTGGTGAACATCATGGATTATTATATGAAAATCTAAGTGCCAGACCCAAGATTGAATTCTGGAACTAAAGCTTCATTTTTGGTACAAATGGAGGCAATTCTAAAGGGGTGAGTGAATTAAACAGTAGCATTCATCAGTGTCAATCACTATGACTTGTTACATATTTTGAGTTCTGGAGGATAGTGTAGTTTTTGTTTTTTTTTGTTTTTGTTTTAGCTTAGCTTTGTTTTGTTTTAGCAAATGCACATCAAAATGATAAATATAAATGGATTTTTATGATTGTAATTCTTGAATAGTTCAGAAAAAGGTAATTAAATTATATAGACTTCAATATGCACAAATAATGACACATAGAAGAACATAAAGGCATTTATAAAATTCTTACTTATTTCTTGAGAGTTTAAATTATTTAAAAGCTAGTTTAAGAGGATTGGTCTTTAAAGTTAATGCATGATAATTTTACACTTTAAAATTTATCATCCAGTTAATTTTCTTATCTGAGTCATACTTATGATGAGGTACTTTTAGCTACTTTAAAAAAATCAGAAAAAAAACCCAAGAAGTTGAGATCCAGAGATTCTCAAAAGTTCCTCATGACAGAAAATGATGCAGACCTGGACCAGGGCCACATGTAGAACTGCTGTGTCATCACCAACACGTGTGTTCTTCTTCAGGTTTTTATCACTTTAAGAAACATTTGAGCTTGCTTCCTACATTTTATTGATCTCCTCTGGATGCTCTAGTCTTCATTTTTCTTCTATTTCATTAGTGACATTTCTCGTTGTCTTCACTATGAACCATATGATTACATCTCCGCTTTTCACAAACAGTGCTGCTCTGGGAAGAACCAGGAGGAGGTCAGAATGGGTCTGATGATTACTCTTATACAAACTTATCTCATTCTTGCAAAGTATTCCTTCAAAGAACTCATTTTCTATGTTTCACGAAATAGTAACCAGTGCTAACTAGTTTTTACATTTTAAGTTAACCCATATTCCTTATTTACACTCTTACACATGGCTCACGGCTTCTTGCTTCATTTTTTATATGTCTTAATTCCTTGGTGGCTGGCTTGTGTCCCCTTCTTCTTTTGAGAGTCCTGTGTCTGGCTGTCACCTCTATAGTTTCTGCCTGGCTACTGACCTGTCAACTTTATATTAACCAATGAGAATAATACATATTTACAGTGTACAGAAGGATTATTTCACAGTAATTATGAGAGCAAAAGTCAAGTGACACTTTAGCATATTCTTCCAACTACCTATCCAAGAGTAAACTTTGTATTTTAAGCTTTGTAGATAAATTTATAGACATTAGGTTAAACAAAAGAGGTGAAATAACTACATAATAAAATTTCAATGCTGGTAGTAATATAGTGGCTGCAAGTCCAGTAATAATACTCCAGTGAACAATTATATGTTAGTGCACATGACACTTTGCAGTTTTCCAGACAATGTCTTGTTTTTCCTGTATCATAGTGATGGAGGTCCTGTCACTGGACATACTTACTCATGAGGTAAATGGAGGACAAAATAATAAAATGACTTGCTAAATCCATACAGTTAATAAGTAATAGTACTGGAACTTGAATTCAGAATTTTCAAAAACGATTTTCTTTACAATGCTTTTCTGAAATGCATTTGGATTTATTGGGCTCCTTACCCAGTACATCAAGTGGAAAAGGCAGAATCTAGGTCCGTGAGAATGTGTTTCATCAATTTTATGCTCTTTCCTTATGTTTTACTTGTCAGATAAGATCACAGGGAAGAAAGAATTGTTCTTATGTCTTTGCTAACTAGTTAAAATGTTTTTTCTGGACGATGGAAAACTGAGCCTGCATTGAAGCAAATAGTGACTAATACTTAACCAACCACAAATGGTAGCAGACCACTCTCTTAATATCTATTTCAACAGTTTGAACATTTTGCCACATATTTCCTGAAATATATTAAAGTGCTAGGAACCAAGTAAGTCTGGAATCTTTTGTGTTATGAATGTTACTAATAATATAACTGGGCAATAGAAAAATAAGAGCAATAATCCTAGAGACAGCAAATTCTATAATTAGAGTAATGCAGAAAAATAAATCAAGTGTACAAATAAATATTTATAACACATTAATTTCTAGAAACCTATGAATTTTATAGATTGCTTTGGTACCACAATGTTCCAGTATCCTTTGAAAGGGTAAAGAGGGTTATGTCTCCGAGGTTCTGAAGGAGAGGATATTGTCTGGTAGAAGAGAGAAGGGTGGAGGGAATGAAGCATGGAGAAAAGGTGTGAGAGAGAGAGAGGGAGAGAGAGAAATTTTGACTTTTCAGTAACTGTCAACCTATATTATTTAGGAGGGAACAATGAAATGTTTATGATGCTTCCTGTTAACATAAAATTTCATTCAACTGTGAGATTATTAGCTTATTACTTTTAATTAAAAAATAAGACAGAAGTAAAAAATCCCAAACTGTTTCTGGGTGCTTTGATAAGTCAGGCGAAATGAAAGATACTTTCTTACTCCTGTCTTTTGTCCAGAAGTCATTAAACCTTCCAGACTCAGTTCCAAGATAAAGCAGTTCTTCAGTGTGCTTGGCTAAGGAGGTGACGCGGTTTGGCTCTGAAGAGTGGCCAGGATCTTTGCCATCTTAGAAATCTCCCTTTTAAAAATGGGCTTCTGCAAGATGTCCTCTGACCTGCACACACACTGCCCCTTCCATGGACATGTATATGTTTGTGCTGAAAAGTACACAAAATTTAAAAAAAATGTTCTCTGACTTTACTTTTTTGTTCCTAGAGGCATATCTTAACACCACATGTGCTATTTGCGCCTCTTTGGTGACCAAGACATCAAGACATGTCTTTTTGCATGTTTCAAGAAAATTTACTGTCTGCCTGTTAGGTATATACTGAGGCAGAACTTGGTGCATGGAACGTGGGTTTAGCAAGAAGCTATGCATCCATTGTCCTGAGTTCTATGTTCTTGACACATGATGTAGTCAGAAAAACCACAACGAAGTTAATGAGCCTGAGAAGAGTCATAGGGACTGCCATTGCCGTGACACCTTCACCCAGATCTAAAAGAACATTGAAGATCACTTGATGGGGTGAAAGAGAAAGAGGAAGTCTACCTGAGCCCTGGAACAGGGTAAATGGGTACAGATAGTCAGATGGCTCTTGACACTGATACCTGAGCCGTATGTCACCTGAAAGCTGCTTAAGTGAGCATTAACTTCTATATATGCTGTCTACTAATACTGATTTTGAATTTTCTTCCCCACTTCCTCAGTGAGCGATCCCTACTTCCTCAGCGATCCCCACCTGCCTGCCTCTACTGCCTGCAAACTTGGAAACATTGTTTCAAAAAGTCTTTGCTCCGCTCCGCTCTGTGTATTTTTGAGCAGGCCATTTCCTGCCCTCCAAGATCAAAGGGCACCCCAGAGGGAATCTTGCTGTTTGCCTTGTCTGCTTTCCTTCACCCTGTGATTGCAGGAATAGGACAAAGGTAGCCCCAGCCTTCAAAATGTTTGACTTTTGTTAAGAGACAACCAGCCAGCAGGGAGAAAGCTTCCTGATCAGTCTTCTGTTGTTTTCTCTATGCCCTGCATCCAAAGTGTGTGGTGTCTTCAGCTATGTATGGGCTCTTGCTGTCTAGTTATCATGGGCAAACAAAAGCACTGTCAGTAGCCTGTATATTTTAGGGTGCCTCTGGGGCTGTTAAGGAGGTATCCAGTGCCCGGCGTTGAGATTTTCATTTAGTAACTCATGTTTTCAGGGAGTAGCACTGTCTATCCATAATTCCATTTTTTACATATTTTTTTATTTAGCTTGCAAACTAGTAGATTTCTATCAGGCTTCTTCATGTATCCTTAGTCTTGCCTATTCAACCCTCTCCTCTCCCCAATCTTTCCATCCCCTTTAATATCTTTAATCCCCATTAATATCTTTAATCTTCAGGATTTCAAGGCGTTTCTTGTCTAGTAGGAGCGTTAGCAGCACAGGAGACTCAGACAAGGGCTCATACTTCCTCTCCTCTTGCTTTTTCAGCAATGCGAGGCTTCCTTTTCTCTACACTTGAGCTATGGCTCTGGTTTTCTCTTTGCCAGCCTCCCCCTTCCATGGCTGAGAGATCAGTTTGATTGTAAAGGAATAACTAAATAAGAGTGCTTTCAAGGATTTTTCTTGTCATTTTTATTTCATCAAACATCATTTTTCCAAGGAGATCGTTTTAGGGTCCAAACTGGAGCTTACTGGACAATTGGAGGGTGTTTCTGAGCACACTATGCAGCCACCTCTTAATTTTTCTCTCAATGCCTGTGCCTCAAGACCCTTTCCTTTGCCAGACATCTGTGGACAGAGCAGCTGGCAAAGTCAAGCCCCTTTGCTGCACTGACTTCCCTTTGAAAGTTGAGGCAGGTGATGATATTTAATATGACGAATGCTATGTAGATAAGTGAAGTAAGGGTCAGGGCTATGAATTGCTGATAGAGAACACACATATGGATGAGACAGTTTGGAAAGCCCTTTCTCAAAGTAGCATAAAGATGAGGTAGGCAGGTAAAGGGGGAAAGAAGATAGGTAGGAGTGGCAAAGACTCTGAGGGGAGGCCAGAACTGTGTGATATGTGTGGGAACAGGAGACCATGTGAAGAGGGCATGGAGAAGCGGGGCCCTGTATGTTATGACCAAGAGCTTGCTTATTATTCAGCGCAGCAGAGGGAAAACTGCTGGAGAATCAGGGAGATCCAACTCCCATTCTAAAAGTGTTCTGAGGCTATTCCAGAAAATATGCTCCAAAAAGGGAAGAATGACAGCTAAGGGATGAGACGTGACAGAGGATGAGAGAAGGCAGGGTAGCAGAATCAGGGTAGCAGGTTATTGAATTTGGAGATGTATTTTAAATAGCAGACCCAATAGGCATCAGCTCAAGGTTCCTGGACCAAATTAATTATCAACAACTAATCACATTCAGAATAGGCAGGCAGAATAATTTTACAGCGCTCATGGCAGTGTACTAGTCAGGAACAAAGTATCTGATAGCAGGAATTTGGAAAGAATCAAAGATAGGATGCTTGCAAGTGGATATCCCGTGTTGATTTTGGAGGTCTTTCTAATGAAATTATTATTTCACAACTGAAGAGAAGTCCTTGAATATTATTTATTTATTTAATGGAAGATGCACCCTTGCTTTTCTAGAAGACTCTGAACCCAAACGACGTCCCATGCAGTGTGGCCCTCAGAGCAGTGTTATTTCTCTGGGAGAAACTTAAACAAGGAAATGTGTTAAGAAAGATTACTCTAAAAAGTGCTGATGGTGGCAGGCCCACAAAGGAGCACTGTATTGGATGAACGGACTGGCTAGAGAGAAGTTTCAGCTGGCGCAGACCAGCCCTGAATGCCGAGTTTCTATGCCCTAAGCTCACACAGCCCTCCACTGTGGCAAGCTTGGCTAGCCCCCACCTCAGCCTTTCTCCTTCAGGCTGGGGGAACTGGCGGGGGCCCGCGGCGATGCTCCCTTGGTCACGCCCTCCTCCTCCACCGCCACATCTACTCTGGCCGCCAGTCCCACCCCGGCCACACCCCCACGCCATCCAGCACTCTCCCCCTCCGCCACGCCTTCCTCACCGCACTGCGCCGGCAAGCGGACTGCCAGAGTCACCTTGTGGGTGGAGCTTCCGCCACCAACTAGACCCCCTCCGCGCCTTGCCCAGGGTCAACACTTATCTGAGGACACGCAATTCCTGCTAGGCCTCCTTGAGCAGCTCCGCGGAGCCCATCCGAGCCCCAGAGCCCGAGTCCTTCCAAGCGATTCACCATGGTGGATGAACTGGTGTTGCTTCTGCACGCGCTTCTGGTGCGCCACCGCGCCCTGTGCATCGAGAACAGCCGGCTCATGACACAGCTGCGGATGCTGGTGTGTGAGCGGGCCACTCTGCTGCGCCAGGTACGTCCGCCGAACTGTCCGGTGCCCTTCCCCTCAAGGTTTCATGGCGAGAGCGGCCGGCTCCCCGAGTTTGTTGTGCAGACGATGTCTTACATGCTTGTGAATGAGGACCTCTTCTGCAGCGACGCCATGAAAGTGGCATTCCTGATCAGCCTCCTCTCAGGGGAAGCAGAGGATTGGGTAGTGTCCTACATACAGACGGATAGCCCCATCCTCTGTGATTATCGGGCCTTTGTTGATGAGATGAAGCAGTATTTTGGCTGGGATGACGACGACGAGGATGATTTTGATGACGTTGAAGAGGATGATTACTAGGCCCTGAGCCCCCTTAGTCCTAGAGGGGGAGGGCCCTGCATGCCGCCTCCTCCCTGCCCTGACCAGCTACTCCTCCTGCCACCGCACTCCCCTTGCATTGCCATCCTCTCCCCTGCCAGTCACTTTGCTCCTTCATCCCTTTCAGTGCTTGTCTTTGTTCCAGTAACCTGCTGCAAGTGGTTGAGTTGGGCCTGGGCCTGTCTCTGAAGTCCACACTGTTCACCTTCAACCAATCTAGGCACCCCTATCCTAATCTGAACTGTGTTTTGAGCTCCAGCCTTTGTCCAGGCCTGTGTTTGAACTGGTCAGACCACCTGCATTCCTGCCGCTGGCTTCCACTGGATCGCCATCCTACATCTGCCCAGAAACGTGTGCCTGTCACCTCACCACCACCACCCACCGCCTCTCATCTGCAGCCATCCACCTAGGACCAAGAAGAAGGTGAC
>LOJH01036516.1:0-10505 GCA_001685095.1 Ellobius talpinus | reverse complement strand
CTTAATTTAACCCATCTCCATTAATCTGTGCATCAACACGAGGTCTTGCCAAAGTTTCAGCACGTCTCTCTCTGGCGGTGGCTCCATGGCTTCTCTCTCACTCTGCCTTCTTCCTCCAAGCATTCAATTTAGTTTTCTCCACCTAGCTAAGTTCTGCCCTGTTATATGTCCAAAGTAGTTTCTTTATTCATTAATGGTAGTCACAGCATGCAGAGGGGAATCCCACATCAAAAACCCACTGTTTATAGTATCATGACCAGTACTGGAGCAGACAGGCACAGATAGGCAAGTACCACCATGATTGTGGTGAGTTCATTTTCCTTATTGGCCATATTAGCATGACAGATTTATTTAAGTTTCCAAAATCTTCCAAGCTTGCATGTTTTCTTATACTGGCTATCATTTGGATTTGGGCTGTATTGAGAGTCTTACCTAGGCCTACCTGGATATACCTGCATACCCTGACATTTCACACACAGCCCTGTATACATTGCCCTGCACAAACTGCCATGCATACATTGCCCTGAACACACTAACCTGCATACATTGCCCTGCAATGCTACCCTACATACAACACTTGGCACACACTGCGCTGCATATATTGCTTTGCACATACTGCCCTGCATACATTGCCTTGCAAATGCTACCCTGAATACATTATCTTACACACATTACCCTACACTCAATGCCTGGCACACACTGCTCTGCATGCAATGACCTGCACCCATTTGTACATACTCAAGCCCCACACTAATATGCAGTACCTTTTGTCACCCACAAGTATGAAAATGAAGGTTAGCAAAAATCCAGGAAATGATAAAAATGTTTTAACCCTCTATACTACCATGTGGTTTACTTAATTTAAAATCTAATTAAGTGATATTTCCTATGACTAATTCTTAAGAAAGGAGTAGGAATTCTCTGATTTGGTGTGGTGCTCTAAACTTCGTCTTATAACTAGAATATTTAGGTTTAAATTGTGAATATTAAATCTTAATTACACATTATTATTTGCAACTCTAAGATAGTATTCATTTAAACTATATGTAAATGAAGACATTTTTATACATTTTTATTGATTTTATTGAGCTATATATTTTTCTCTGCTACCCTCCCTGCCTCTCCACTCCCCTTCAGTCCTCTCCCATGGTCCCTATGCTCCCAATTTATTCAGGAGATGTTGTCTTTTACTGCTTCCCATATAGATTAGAAGGTGAAGGCATTTTTAATAACCATAGCCATAGAAGGGGGAAAGAGATGGTTCAACAATTATAGGAGCACTTACTGCATCCTCATAGGACATGAGTTTGGTTCCCAATACCCACACAGTGGCTCACAATCACTCTAACTTACAGTTCCTGGGCCTTAGCAGCCACTGCATACACGTGGCTCACACACACGCATGCACACACACACACACACAGACTAATATAAATAAGAATAAAACAAATCTAAAGCAAAAGTCATGTGACATTGTGATTTCAGCTAACAGCTAATACACTCATTATTTTAGAGAAATTTGTGTCTCCTTGACATTTTGAGAGATGACAGAGCCTTCTCTTTCTATATTTTAATTTTAAATCTGGGATTATAACCTAAAAATCTTTCTTCCAAGTTCTGTGACTCCCTGTAGGTACTATTTAAGAGAACATTTGACAGAAGTTTCTAGAATCACACAGGGAACCTCATAAAAAGATATGTGACATGATAATAAATTATATCAATTCCTGGCTTGTTGGGGATTTGGACTGAATAGTGTACTGTTAGTCCCCAAACCATTTATTATTCTCTACTATGTGCTGCATGCCCATGGGGCCTGTAGGAGCGAGAAGTTCCTTAGCCAGCAAGAGGTCAGTCCAGTCATTTCAGTAGAGCAGGAAGGCTCAGGTGTGGGGCCAGCACGCTGGGGTCCCTACTCACCTCTTGCTTAGTGTTCCAGCAGAATGTGAGAGAAAGGCCCGCTTTAGGTTTCCACAAAAGATGGTTACATTCTGCCTTCTCCAGATTTCCTGAGTGACAAATGTCGGAATTAAACCATTGCAGCATTCGGCACATTTTTTATACAGATAAATATTGAAAACGTATTTACTGCAAAATTGAAGGGATTAGAGTGTTCAGAAAGGGAAAGTCTGACCCAAGCCTCAGCTGTGCTGCATTCCAGCATACTCCAGGCTTTGCCAGCACTCATCAGCAACTGAAATCCTTGACAATAAACAAGCCAGGGTGGGACCAGTGCTCTTGAGTGTGCAGTTGCTGCAAGTTCAGATTCGCTGCAGTGTTAGCAGCGTTGATGTCTGAAGGCTGCCTATTATGACCTGCTTCACTAACATCAGAGGCTTTTCAGGGGGTCTTAATTTCACTTGCAATCACAATAGGACTTTCTTTTTTATAACAATGTATGTTGTAAAATGAAATATATATATATGTATACATGTGTATATGAGTATGTATAAGTGTATGTTTGTATGTATGCATGGGTGTACTAACAGGTATCATTTTTCCTGCTGGCAATGTACTATTGATGCCATATCTCCTTGTAAATAGCATGGTCTCCTGAGTTAGGAATCAGACCTGATTTTTGGAACATTCACACTGAAAATCCTCAATTCATATTAACAGTTTACGTGCTGGCTTTTGTTGCTGGGAGCAGTCTGATTCCAGGTCAGAAACTTTTCAATTTCTTTGCAATTCTCCTTTGGCCTCTGACACACACCAAATTCTCCCTGGAATTCCAGATCGAAAAGTACATAAGAAGTGTGACAAAGTAGTAAGTACTAAAGTTCAAGCAACTCGGTATTGGGAAGGTGTAGTGTAGGTCTGCAGTCCTCTTGCTGAATAACAGATATCTGGGGAATTCTCAATGAGTACAGTGAAAAGAATTCATATGTTTAGAGCATAAATCAAATGAGTGAATAAATTTAAATAAATGTGTATATACACACATTCACATATAGGTGTCCATATGCATGCATATATAATGTTTACAGGTGTATGTGCATATACGCATGCATATAGGGATGTATACATATGTACCCACATGCATATGCACCTATACACACATGCATGAATATACCCTCATACACACAAATATGCATTTGTGTATATACAGACATATGCATTACACACATGCATATATACATGAACATTATGCATATTCAAATTTAAATGTATGTATTATTGCATATATAAACATTTTGAGCAAAATAATTAATTCCTTCAGTAGAAACAGAAAATGAAAAGTTTGGTGAACTTCCTTCCTGGATTTATGTTACATTATGTCATTAAAGTAAACTATTACTATTTTATTTATAGGAATATATTTATGTTATAGAAATATATTTCCATGATACAATGACAAATAACATTTATTTCTTACACTTTTTTTCTTAAATTTGCTTTATCAATTAATAGAAACAACACTTTTAGTCTGTTGAAAAATTCTATGTTTGCTAGTAAATCTAGAAATAGACACTCACTGGAGTCTCAAAAGTTGCTTTCCTTACAGCTTTTAGGAATCAATACCAGTGACCTAGTGTATTTTCTGAGCACTTACAGACACTGTAAGGTCAGTTTCAGCCTTCCCTGCCCCACAGGACCCTAGGTCTCTTTCCCATGAATACTCCCTACTCCTCTTCCTTTACTTATTATTTATTACCAAATCACTTGTAAACTTTGTAACATCACTGAGATTTTTCTCACTTTGTCTGAAACAGAAACTCCTAGAGAGAAGACAGTATTGAGAAATTGCACAGTTCTGTCTTCTCCCCTCCCCCCACCCACACACCACAGTGGGCATTTGTGTTCATTTCACCTGCCTCATTGTTGAGAGAACCTGTACAGACTGTCACCAGGGGACACAGGGTTCCCTTTGCTGGTTCATGGTCTCTTAGAGAAAAAACGCTGTAAAAATGGACAGGCAGGAAAACTCCAGAATAACCATTTGGAGTTACGGAGAGAAAAGAGCAAAGCTGGCAAGCCATAGACCTCACTGCGGAAGCTGTGGGGAAGAGGGCGAAGACAGGGATGAAAGCTGCCCTTGCTGCGTCAGGCATCAAAGCCAGCAGGCCCAACTAGCAGGGACATGGAAGCACCCTGGATACCAAGCCACTGATACTGACCACGCTACTGACCATCTTCTATGATGTCTGTTAACGAAGTCACGAAACAATCCCACGCCAGTTTGGAATTATGATTAATAAAAGGGTTATTTATTGAAAGGGAAAAACTTCCAGATCACTGTCCTAGACCACAGCCCTCTGCACGACCAGGAAGAGTCTGGTAGCTGGAAGTGGAGTCTGAAGTGAGAGAGGGAGCGCAGGGCTACCGCTGCTTTTTCAAGCTAAAGAGACCACACCCAAGTGGGCTGGTATTTTAAAGGCTATTGGCTGAAGGAGCGGAAGGAGCTCCCGCAGAAGTCCGTGTTGACTATGTTGTTATTCATATGTCCAAAGGAAGTCTCTGAACATAGAACCACTGCTGCGAGGAAGCTCGCACAGACATGTACTCATATGTCCAACTCATGCATGAGAAGCTTCAGGGAATGCCTTCCTTCCCTTTCTCTGCCCAGCACTCTTTTCAATGGCTGCTCATGAGATAATTATTCTTGCTTTTTCTTCAGAGGTCAAAGAAAATATCAGGCCTGCCTAGCTGCTCACTCTTGCAGAAAGATCAATCCTCAAGGTATTACAGGATCAAAATGATACAGGTATTGGGCTATCACAGGACATAAGGCTGTGGACACTTGTCTTTCTAAGAGAGAATGATTACTATAAGCTTTCTACAGATTAAAGCCAGTGGGTTGTTATCATCACATATGTGACCACATTATGTGACACAGCTACTTGGGCTTATGTTTTAATTTTATCTGTCATCTTTGACCTTCCATCTGTCCCAGGATGTTGACTTGTCTAAAAGTAACTCTGTTAACTTAGTACCTATCCTTTCACAGAGATTGCATGGTGCCTCACCCTAGGTCTTCAGGGAACACACCTAGAAGCTCAACTTCACAAACATGCACATATGCATGCATACACACACACATGCACACACATCCACTAAAATAAAATATTTTAAGAGAAAAACAAACAGCAGCAGCAACAACATCAAAAGAACGACAACAACAAAAAAGCAGAAGCAGTCGCACTCCACAGGACTCAAGTTGGCATGTTTTCATAATGTAGGCTACTGACCTAACCAGAGATAGAAAAACCACCAAGAATCATAACTCTACATAAGTAAATATTAAATGAAAAAATAATGTAAATAAAAGCAATAATCTCTAGGAACAAGTGAGCAGTATGTGTTTTTGCAGGAAGGCGAGGCTACTACATGTTTCATGAAGCTAGAACTTTAATAGATACTTATGTTTGAGAAAATTGAATTGAATGTTAACTCAAAATGATGACCTTCCAAAGACCCTGTAAAATGAGAGAGTAAAATCCATGCTGTGAAAGAGACAATGTGATATGCCCTAGTGGGTGAAAGAGCCCAGAACCGCCATAGAGACAGCAGGAGTAGCCACAGGGCATGGAGTTGCTGCAAGTGTGTGACTTCAGTCCCACCTGCTCTTTGTTCCTGCAGAGGCTGCAGGCAGATCGTTTGCCCATCCCCCTCAGTACACACCAAAAGGAAAGCTTATCACATCTACCACTCTCTCCTTTGATCTGATAGAATACAGCTTGCATTTACCTCTAATCTATTTTTTTGAAGAAAATGTCTAGCTTAAAAAATCACAAAATGCTAAAAGAAGGTTTACAGTATCGTAAAACACATAATTATAAACAAGCTTATGACCACTACTTTACACTGCCCAGTTTTAACTTTTAGGTTCTAGACCGGGAACATGCTGATGGCCATTTGTGGGGGTTTAAATTTAAGAGGCATAGTTCCGGTAGTCATAAAGAAGGGAAAAAGACTCCTTTAAAAATAAATTTAAAAACTCCATGAAACTAAATGCATTAACAGATAGAATAAAGTTTAGGTATCAATAAAAATTTCATGTATTCAGGAAAAGTTATCATTTGAAATTAGTTGTCCAAATAATTCAAAATGTCTTACTAAATAATCAGCAAGGTAATATTATGTTTTAACGTTTGTTTCTGTAAAAATAATCATCAATCCAATAAGAACTATCATACAGTTGTTCAAAAATAACATCACAGAGGAGTGTGTTTAGTATACTATAGGCTATAAAGCAACACCACTACTTTTTAAGAAGAACAATATTGACTAAACCCAAATTGCAAACAATAGGGTAAAAAGAGAGTAATCAATATTCCTACCCAGCTGTGGCACCTGTGAATCATGACAATGACCACTCCAGTAAGATATCTCCAATGGTATAATAGTGGCACATTTATCTTGGTGTAACCAACAGCTGTTTAATTTGATTTAAGGCCTGTTCAGTAGGAGGGAATTTATGCCTGGTACTGGAAACCAAGTCAATTACCAGTGACTGGAGAAGTCATAGACTCTAGAGGACAACATACTCTGACATTTTTCCTAAGTCAAGAAAATTTTCTATCTTTATTCTAAATACTCCCATACACTTATGTGCACAGATATGTGTGGCTCTCATTTCTCACAAAAGAAGTTTTTTTTGTTTGTTTTTATTGTTGTTTTTCCAACAGAGGCTACTATAGATATTGGCAAAATTCAGAGAATAATGCCTGTGGGGTAAATAGTTCTAACTGGTACATCTACGATGAAACCATTTAGGCTAAGATTCAAATAATATAGCAGAAGACAGGATAAAAAGATCCAAAGGTCAGAGGCCCAGGATGCCCTGTGGCTACCTAGCATCTAGACATAACAGGGAAGCTGCACCTGTGAGATCCCAACATCATGGTCACTTAAAAAAGATCAACACAATGACAGTAGCAGTAGACATGACAACATAGAGGAGGGAACTTTCACAATTCTCCACCATTAGATGAAGAACTATAAGCAGTTGTTGGATGTTGAGAGGGAGAATCACTCTTCTCCAGGGATGAATCTCCTCATTGGTTATCTAGTACCATTTGATCATCCCTAAACACATATATATATCTGAGCAACAATAAAAAAGACTCAATAATGTGTGTGTGTATGTGTGTGTGTGTGAAAGCATATTTAATAATGAAGAGGTCATGAAGTTTGTAGGAAGCTGTTAGGGAATAAGAAGAATTAGAGAGGCAAGAGGAGTGCACAGAGATGACATAATTACAGTATTTGTGGATGAAATTATCAAAAAAAATTAAATTGAAAAAATTCAATGCTGTACCTCAGGTTTTTCTACTATGACAAAATAAAGAATTCACTTTAGTTGAGAAGAGATCTGCATGAATTAGAAGCATCAAGAAGCCCAACATTCCATCCCAGTCCTAGATCTAGAATTATGACTGAGTTTGGATGTTTCCCCCCAAAAAAACCTTAAGCACAAAGAAGCCTGGGCCTTTAAAAACGCATTTTTCATTTCCTAGGCCATAACTTAGTTTATATTTCAAGAGATGTTGTACCAAATACATTCCTGGTTTTGGTCAATGATTAAAATATATTCTCAATGTAACTCTTGGCAGATTCAGAGGTATGAATGCTGTAATGTTACTCAAAAAACCTAAGCCCTACATTTTGAAATGGTAGAGGGGAAAAATATACCCACTCTGAAGCTGTGTTGTTTGTGACACATTCCTGGCTGGATGCGCTCTTGTTGCCTGCAGTTTTTCTCCTGCGGCTACATGGTTGGGGTGCTTCCATCAGTGTGTAAGGGCACATGAGTGCAGGTATAGGCTGTTTAGTCCAAATTAATAAAAATGACCACCTGAAGTTTAATCCCCAAACTCAGCCTTCCTACATCATCATCACCCCCAGAGCTGCTTCACCACAACTTAAAAGTTATTGAAATTTAAATTCAATGACTGACCATTCTGTGAATAGTGCTGTGGTGTGGTGCGGTGTTTGTGTGTGTGTGTGTGTGTGTGTGTGTATGTGTGCATACAGTCACAGGTTTAAGTAAATTTATTTGACTAGTGCAGGTAGTTCTATATTAATAAGCAAACTAGTGGACCTTTATGAAATTACACTTTGGAAAGAATAAAATATGCTGATAAAAGTTCATAAATTTAGATTATACTTTTGTGTGTCATCAAAAAGAACACATTTTGTATCCAGATTATTTGTTTGCTCCAGCCTAAACAGAATGTTGGCTTTGCATTTCCCTGATCTGTGCAATGGAGTGAATAACGTGTAAGGAAGCTTTTCCAAGTGCGGCCTTTGAAAGCTTCCCTGTTATAGCCTTGGTTAAAGTACCACTCCTGGCTGCCACCTCAGGGCTTTAGGAAACAGAGCATCTGCACTTGAAGCAGTCTTCTAGGCAGTTCCTCACCAGTCAGCACTCCTTGGTGGTAGCCTACAGATAATCATTAACTCCCATGCACATTTTCACTGTGCGAATTTCAAAACCATATTTTCATTAACAAAGCAAGAATTATAGCTTCCCTCTTATCAAGACCTTGAGGTGGAAGGTATAGGGTCCCCATTAAGTGTGCTTCTGACCTGGTATGCTGAGGGAAGGAAGGACTCTGGGTTTTTATGTTCTGACCAGAGTGGTGGCAATGTCCAACCTCAAATGACAGTGTGTTGAGCCATACTCTCCACTATTTTATGAGGGCATATTTTGGATAAGTGGGTTGCAGTAAGGAAAACCATGGACATCCCTCATATATCTACTAACCCCACACCCAAATCATTATTGCTTGCATGTGTCATTATGGTTACTTGAACACTTTTACAATTTTTAGTGATTATAATGCATATAATATCATGACTCATTTCAGGAAACAACCCAAATAATCTATACACAAAGAATTCTATTGCTCTTATTATCACCTTTTTTTCTTAGCTAGGTGTTAGTCTAAAAAATAGTTGAATTTTTTTCTGCATAAAGAAAATTGACTTGATAGAGATAACATCTTCTTAACTAATTAAGAATGAGAACATGTAGTCCCACGTTTGAAATAATTCTTGAATGACTCTGTGGGTTTTGTAAATAGTTTATTATTTTATCATCTCTGCTTGTCAAATATGCATGCGTTCTAAAACTGAAAATCAATTGAGATTCATTACCCAGAAGAAGTGTTTATAAGATGTCATAATGATTAAAGGGAATATTTACGGGGAGGGTGATGTCCGAAGCTTCATCTTTTGTAGCTCCTTGGATAATAAATGCTCAGGGCATGATTGAGAATCAGATGGCTTTCAGCAGCTTAACTAGCTAAGGATTCCAATGGAAGGATCAGGTTAATGGGAAACCAATGACAGATCAAAAGTAACAGTTCCATTGTTGAACAACTAGGTGAACCAATAAATTAATTTGGGTTATTTACAGAATATGGGTAAGGGACATGTACATACAGGATCTTAGATGACTCAAAGTCAGGGCATCACTGGCAAACCCCACTCCAACATGGGTGACCACTCAGAAGCCTTCATCCCTGGAATTCTTTTTCACAACTTGATTGCAATTTAGCATGGAAAGTTTGACAATGGAAATGCTACACAAAACTGAGTTTTGATGGAAGGATCCCTTTCAAACACACACAGGAAGCTCCTCCCCTGACTAGCTTAATGAGCAATGGTATTTCCTGAGTTTTATCAGCATAGGAGTGATGATGTCACATAGTCCTGTCTTCTGGAAGCTCCAGTGACCAGGGGCATCAGCACATGAAAATGGACCTTAGAGCTCCTCTTGTGGGTCTCATCTTAAGGTTCAGAAAACTGAGGTAAAGAGAGGAGACAAAATGCCCACTCAGTAAGGTAGCCTAATGGAATTGTGCATTCTTTCTGATGATTTTGGAAGCAAAAAGATTTATCATTATTAAGATATTCGTATGTGCTTAATGAAATAATGTGTATTGACTACACTGAACCTAGAAGCATTTCTTGGCAGAATTGATTCCCAGCATGATCTCAACACTGTACAGTTATTACTGGGGACACTATCCCAAGAATGACAGTCAATGCATATGTGTTACTCAGACCAGTTTATTTTTGCTAGCTAAAAGTAGTTTTCAATTTAAGATTGTGTGTATGTTATGGAATGAAATCAACTGTTATTAAAAAAATGTGAGAAGGGTCATTATTACCATAGTAAAGAGACTTCAGCTCCCTTGAACACTTAATGATTTTAACATCCAGGCTATTGCACATTCTTTCACTCAGGAATAAGTAGACTTTGCAAAAAGACGAAATAAAAACTCTCAATCCATATAAAGTAAGTGTCAGAGATTTTTACTTATCTGGTTAGTGTTATTAGTGACTTAGTGAAACTAGTGATTGTTAAAAATAGTTCAAAGAGGGAATGAGAAATGGTTCAGTTATTAAGGTTATTTATCGCTTTTGCAGAGGACCTGAGTTCAGTAGACAGTACCCACTTGGCCTCTATAAACATCTGTGAAGTAAGAAGGCCACCTGTCAGTTCCTGGCCACTTAGCCCTGAAATAATCACACAGAAACTGTATTATTTAAAT
>LOJH01036515.1:1275-15501 GCA_001685095.1 Ellobius talpinus | reverse complement strand
GTGCGGGAGCTGGGCGGGACGAAAAGCAGGCCTGCTCTCCCCTTTCACTACACATTGTCAATCATCTAAAGAACTCCCAAGAGTCCTTACCTTTAAAAGTTCTAATGCTTTCCAAGGGTGCTACCTTGGGGACAACACAGAAGCCTTTAAGGGTCAGTCAGGTTTAAATTACAGTAAATACAAGGATTCAGCCTGTAAGCAGCATGAGGAACAATACCAACACTGTCAATTTGCCATTCAGAGGCTTCAATGGAAAGTTTTATGGGAACAGAGTGTGCCTTTCAGTGTGGATTTACATTTCTGTGTATGCTGCATTCAAAACATGGATCAAATTATCAGCAACATCAGCACTACACTTTTGTGCAATTAAGCAACTCCTTGCTTTTTTGGTGCATGGTAAGGTAAGATGTTGCCACGGATACCTTTTCTAAGCCTTTTTTGTTTTTAAATTTTAATTTTAGTAGGTACATCTTTTTTTCTTTAGAGTTAGGGTTTTTCTGTAGCTTTGAAGTCTATCTTGGAACTTGCTCTGTAGACGAGTCTGTTCTCAATCTCACAGAGATCCATGTGCCTCTGCCTCCTAAGTGCTGCAAATAAAGATGTGTGCCACCACCACCCAGCACACCTTTCTTTTTAACACAAGGGTTAGTGAAGCAAATAGGAGTTGAATTAGTATTTCAGTATAATTTACCTGCTTGAAGCATCAGAGTGTGATGTCCTAACAGAGATGGAGTGTTTGTTGGTGTCCTTAGGAGAAGGTGAGGCCATACTAGATAATTGGGAAATATATACCCAAAATCTGTGTATTTATTAGAACAGAAGTTAGAACAAGAGAAAGTTCAAGTGGACATAGAGGCAGGGATTGTTATGAATGAAGAACAAATCAGAGTCAGCCATGGCTTGCCAAGAGTTAGCAAGACAAGGCTTCTGCCATGGAGTCCAGAATGGGAATGCACCTACCTATTGCCTTTTCGGGATTTTATCTTCTGATCCTATGAGTGAAAATATTTCTCTCTTTTAAGTCACATCCACTGTTGCTTCAGCAGCTCTGAGAAACTAATGTTGAAATGGGATCAAATAATTGTGATAATAAAAATAATCAGTTCTATGAAAGAAGAGATTCTCTGGACTCCAAGCCCAGGTTAATCTGCAGGGCTGGAAACATCTCCAAGAAGCTCTCAGCAATCCTCAGAAAGCTTCTGCCCAGGAAAGAGTGGGAACAGTGCCCTTGAGACTTCATTCTCAGCTTTCAGCACACTGGGTATGAGTTTTCCAAAACTTCCACAAAATGCTTTGAAAGAAAACTATTTGCCAGTGTTTTCCTTACAAGGGCAGAAGTCTGTGTTTCTCCAAGCTGATCTCTGTTCCCTAAGACTTTAGTAAGTGAACAACAGTAAAGGAGAGGTTATAGCTTCATATACATCTGGCAGGATTAGTGCCTGTGTTAACCCTCGTTCCAAGAGATTTTTTTCTGCAGTAGATAAAGATAAGCAGAGTTCCCCAGCTGGTAATGTTGCAGAGATTTAGCAAATATGCAGTTCTCAACCCTAAATAGAATATGGATCACATCCTTCCTCTCAAGACTTGGAGATCACAGTGGATATGGGGGAAGAAAGAGTTCATTAACCAGGGTTCTCTAGAGAAGCAGAACTGACAGATTGTGTATACACACATACATAATACATATATATGGAGGAGGGGGTATAGTTGAGTGTTTTTTCTCTGTCTCACTGGTCCCCCTGGATCGGTTTCTTTCCCATTTGCAGGTTCCCACAGCCGCTTATGAAATAACACTCTGAGGCTTAAATCAACAATAGTTTTGCCAATGGTTCAGTCATATTACTGACTAGCTCTCACACTAAAATTGCCTAAGTTTGATTAATCTGTTTATTGCCCTGGGACTGTGGCTTACCGGTGATGCTCCAGCATGTTACTCCTTCGGCGGCAACATGACACCTCTCTGATTCTGCCTCCCTTCTTTCTGCCTCTGTGTTTAGATTTCCTGCCAGCAGTATTTTTTTTGGTCATTGACTGAAACAGCTTTATTTATCTACCAATAAAAGCAATGCATATTTTCAATTGACAGAAGGATGTCCCACATCAGGGTATTAGAGTAGCTTACATGCTATGGTCCATCTAGTAAAACAATGACTATCTACCAAAGTAAAGTCCAAGGACACAGTCGTATGCAGTAGTTGTGTAGTCCACAAGGCTAGATGTCTCAGTTTGTCTTCAGTATATACCAGAATTATAAGAAGTAGGTTTAATGTCAGTGAAGGAATGAGCTTGCCAGTGAGAGCAAGAGCAAGCTGGCACAGAGAGACAAAGCTTTCTTCATCCATGTCCTTTATATAGGCTAGCAGAAGTTGTGACTCAGAATAAAGGTAGCTCTTCCCACCTCTGAAGATCCAGATTAAGAGTGGCTCTCTCACTTCAAATGATTTAATTAAGAAAAAAAAACCCTAACAGGTATAACCAACTACTTATGTTGTGGTTAATTCTAGATTTAGTTAAGTTGACAACCAAGAATAGCCATCACTGAGTATTAAAGCTAGAGGCATAAAATGACCTCAAGGAAAAAGTGATTCCCAGACACAACAGTTGTGACCATAAGTTCAAGACCCATGTGAGCTCACACAAGACAAAATCCCTACATGGAAATGAAAAATTTGCAAGAAGTCCCACTCTCAGCAAGGAGCTATATGCAGCTGATAGCTGTTGGGAGCTGACAGTCAGCTCTCTTTAAAGACATGGCCTCTAGGTTGGCCATACCCCAGTGGAGGGCTAGATACCAAAATATGGACTGTATAACTTAGAAAAGGAGGGTTTTATAAGTTATATACTTTTGTGGGTAGGAAAGGTTGACTGGGTCTGAGTGAGTTAGTGGAGGGATGAAAATGATCAAAATACACAGTATGAAATTCTCAAAGAATTCTGAAGTAATAAAATATCATATTCCAGTACTTTAAAACCTTGGAATACTTTCATGCTAAGTTCTGTTGCAGCTCCTTCTTCCTAGCATGAATGTGAAAAATTCCTACAAAGGAGCTGGCTTTTCTTTGGTTAACATAGATTATACATGCTCAGAGAAAGAGACAGTAGACTCTGAGTAAACTCTGAGAGAAAGGAAGCCAGCCTTCATGGAGAAAGGCCAAGTTTCCATCCTTGCTGGATCATACAGCCTGACTCTATGATGTGTTTCAGTTTTCTCCTCCCAAGATGAGAGACAGAGCCTCCCCTGCCAGTGCCACAGATTTTTAGAGGCTCAGCAATCCCAGCCATTCAATCTTAAGGCACAAAGATGTCTCCATCCCCATACAACATTGTATATCAGATTTGTTAAAAAAACAAAACAAAACAAAAAAACAAACCAAAATAGCATGACCAAAGGCTGAGCTATGTAGTAGCAGATTTAGCAAACCAAATAAAACTCCCTATGGTTAGGAAATGGAATTTATATTTTGATCAACTTAATTTTTCTAATTTTTAGAGGGCATGATAGAAAGTCAAGGGGGTTTCTTTTTACAAACTATATGAATGAAAAGAAAGTCACATTTATTTTTGTACAAACATGATGACATTTACAAGTGTCATGCTTATCATATTTATAGATATGTGCTTTCTTTGAGCTATTTAATGCTTTGTTTAGTCTTATGTCTCCCATTCATAGAAAAATGAAGGCATTTTTATTCTGACTTTATATTCATCCTGTCATATCTCTCTTGGTACTTTGTGTATCATTTGGTGTGTGTAGCAACACTGCTGGATTACAATAAGAATGATAGCTGCAAGGACTTATTGATAGGGTGCAGGCAAATCGATATGTAAATAGCCCATCCTTCAATTTAAATGCAAAACAGAAATTATACACCTACGAGTTTACATATGCATATATTTTATACATCGCATAAACACATAAAATGCTTCCAATATGGCCTTCCCCTGTAATCAGATTGATGAGTGCTTTAATTTTCATCATAGAACCTTCATCCAGCAACAGATGGAAGCAAATGCAGAGATCCACAGTGGAGCACTGGGTTGAGCTCCCAAAGTCCAGTCGAAGCGAGGAGCAATAATATGAGCAAAGTGGTCAAGACCATGATAAGGATACCCACTGAAACAGCTTAGCTGAGCTAATGGGAGCTCTTTGATTCTGGACTGACAGCAGGATTAAACTAGGCTGAATGTGGGTGACAGTTGTATGACTGGGGCGTTCCTTGAGGCCACTGGCAGTGAGACCAGAATTTGTCCCTACTGATTGAACAGGCTTCTGGAGCCCATTCTCTTTGAAGGTATACCTTGCTCAACCTATGTATAGTGGGGAAGGCCTTGGTCCTACATCAAAGCAATGTTCTAGACTTTATTGACTCCCCATGGGAAGCCTTACCCTGTTTGAGGAGTGGATGAGGAAGAGGGTGGGGGATGGTGGAGGGAGCAGGAAGAAGTGAGGGATTGAGAATTGGGATTGGTATGTAAAATGAGGAAAGATGTTTTTTAAAAATAAAATAATTAAAACAAACAGTTCCAATAGCATATACATATGCACAGGAAGATTTATGGGAGGAGGGATAGAGAGAAACACAGAGAGTTGCTTTAACAAACCTCATCGTTATTCTACAAAAACATATTTTTCATCACATTCTCAACTGAAGTTTAAATTAAAAAGTCTACCTTTTTCAGAAAGGAGCTGATTCATAACAAGTACACTATAATTGAAGCAAAGTTGTTATTCCTAATGATTTGCATAGCAGCCAACTGAATTTCAAACAGGTTAAACACAAAAACACGCACACATACACACACACAACTGAAGCATAGAACACTTTGTCTCACTTTGTCTAATTTGTTGATAAGCACTATTTTCTGTAAATAATGTAGGTCACACAGAGAGAGAGAGAGAGAGAGAGAGAGGAAATGCTGTGGGCTGTATATTATTTGAATGCATGTATGCATCTCTTGAGGGTCTGTATGTTAGAAACAAAACAGGGTCCTTAGCATGGCAATGTTAGGAAACAGTGGGTCTATGATGCCAGAGTCTTTAGAAAGGATGAGGTTATTCTTCTGAAGTCTCAGTGGGGCATGTATTGCTGACAATGTATTGCTGTAAAAGGAGAGTAAAACAAGCCTCTCTCCTCTATGGCTTTATGGATTTCCCTGCGATGCTTCCTCTCTCAGTCACTCTAGCCCTGTTGCCATTTATACCCATGTGATACAGCCAGTGGGACCCTTACTCAAACCAGTACCGTAACCTTCTCACATTCAGCCTCCAAGCGTGTGAACTCAATGAAACTCCTTTCTTTATAAAGGGCTCAGCTTCTGGTATTTATTTATAGTAACATAAAAAAACAAACACACACACACACAGCACATGGATATTGAAATGTCTAAACAACGTTCGTGAAGCGATCTTACATTCACGCAGCACAATCAATTGTCTACATGTTTTGCATTTTCCAGTTAATTATTTAATTCTGTGGGTTTAGTTTATTCATTTTTGAGTGACTTTTTAGCTCAAAAATGCACTGACTATTTATTGCAGCTCCGTGCAGATTAAACAGACTTTTTAAAAACCATCCAGCAGTATCTAGTCTCTCGTGTTGTTTTTCACAATATATGCAAAGAATGACTTATTACTTGTCACTTATAAAAACACACATTTCCTCTAATGTTGGGAATTTCATAAAACTGTCTCTTAAAAAATACTGCATGTCCATATGCAGGCAATGTGTAAAATAGACTTTGGATGTTTTGCCATGGTTTGCAGTATATGTTTTGGTGGTCCATGCCAACATTCCATTCTCTTTACCAAAGACCTCAAAAATTGTTAATGCGGAATAGTTTGAAGGCAAAGTTTCATCCAGAGCTGTTTTTCCCTCAGATATTTTTAAAGGAGGAAAGGTCAGAACCTTTTGGTCAGTTGATACATTCACCGGGGAACTCTAAACTGCGTCACTTCGCTGTTTCCACTTATTTCCATTGAGAATAGCGATAGATTCATTTCTGAACTTACAATCTAAATCAAAGGCAGAAAGAAGATAGTTGAAGACTAGGAGTTGACGCAATATTTGTCGAATAAGAATGAACTCTCGGTCACCTGGATTTTTCATTAGAAGGACTCTCAAGGAAAGTGGAATGCGACACTTTATTCCCAGTAACTGTAAGCAGAAGCATGAGGCTGATAACCTAGAATGGATACTTAAAGTAGCTTAGCCTCTCTTTGAGGACACGATGAGCGCCATCTCTCCAGACTTGAACCCGCGCCATGCAGACATGATGGACAGAAGTCTGAAAACAGATTTCCACCACTCGCTGCCATTCCAAATGAGATGCTATGTTTCCAAAGAGTCTTCCATGGAAAGAAAATCAAGTTACTGAAAAGGAGAATTTCCATTCATTTATGAAAGGACAATGCATTCTTTCCAAGAGGGTTTCTGAAACTCACTCCTCACCCACATCCATGAACAACGAAAAGAACAATAAAAGATTTTAAAACTATTTTTTGAAAGAAAAAATTCAGGGATAATAACTAAATATTGTGAATATTATTGAAAACTAGAATATCAGTTTATAATTCTGGTCTATCAGAATCAATCCAGCTCTTTAACAGATACCTTTAAAGCTCCATGCTTGCATGTTTCTTTTAGACTTGATTTTCCTACCCAGATAGAGTGAGTGAGCTGTGGTCTTAACATCTCAAAAGACTGTTGCATAGCCCTGTCTAAGAACACAGGAGTCTCCCCAAGATGTAGATTAAAATCTCCCCACTTCTTCCATCTCGTCTTGTTGATCATTTACAGATGTGAATAGGAGGTGGCCATCAAAGTACATGTCAGGAAGTCTTCAGTTCGAGAGCCTCTTATCATTCTCCAGTGACCTCTCTGCTGTCAACGCCTTCCTTTCTGTACCAATATGACATCCTCCAGATACTTTCACTGCATCACTTATTTGTCACCTATCTAAGGGGCTAGTTGGCACACAGTCCCTAGAGTTTCAGTTTCTGACTGAGGCATCATCCTGGAGCTAGGCACTCTTAACATCTCAAGTACCACCTTGAATTAAAGGAGACAAGTCAGGTTCATAATGTGGAAGTTAGCCCTCTCTGGGCCAGATAATATCTTGTGACTTTAGCAAGTGGCCTCTACTCTCTCTGTTTCAATTCTTTCTCACAGTAAATTTGAGAGTGTCTGCCTCATAATGTCCAAGTTAGAAATGGCACAATAACACACATAAAGTAATGGAAGAAGTGATTGGGGAATGATGGCTTTTGTAAACCTTCAGTATTGCAGTTAGTGTCTTCTCCATATACAAGGTGAGAGAGAGAGAGAGAGAGAGAGAGAGAGAAACACTGATGATGACTTACTCAATGCTATTACTAGAGTGTTAGCCAAAGTGTTGAAAGTATTTGGTCAATGTTTATAAACAAAATACTGGATAGAAGTTTATTATTATTCAGAGATTATAGACTTTGCTGCTTTGGTAATTAAAGATACTAAAATAAACGGAAGATTCATTTCCTATATACTTTGAAAAAATGATGCTCTTTACCCAGACAGAGTGTGATTTCATCTTTTTTAATTTTTTGAAAAGATTTGCTTAATGTGTACACTGTTCTGCCTGCATATGCCTGCAGGCCAGAAAAGGGCACCAGATCTCATTACAGATGGTTGTGAGTCACCATGTGGTTGCTGGGAATTGAATTCAGCACCTCTGGAAGAGTAGCCAGTGTTCTTAACCTCTGAGCCATCATTCCAGTCCATGTGATATAGTCTTAAACCATTAGAAGAAATTATTTAAAGGGAAACAGTAAAATAGCTACTTTTGCATTACCCAGAAAGGTTTTTAAATTAATGGAAAAAAGTCCTTATAGTAGAAATAATATGCACAGTACTTAACAATAAATTTAACAAATGTTAACAAATTTAAAAATCAAGTTTATGAAGAAACAAAGTAGGAAAGCTAATGAAATGGTGTGCTCCAGTTGTTGAGTGGAAATAATAACATTATCGAGGTACTAGTATGTTATAACCTCACTCCACTTAAACATAAGTGCTATTACTTAACGCATCATCTTCACCATGCTATTTTCAAATTTTCAAAATTTATGTGAAGGACCGTATGTAACATACCACAGAGAGATTATTTTAATTTGTTTTATACCTGCTAACTAATACATTGTATGTAATTGGACCCCCTAAAGGGTATTTGTGCTCATGGAAAATAATGGGTAATTAGTCATAAATGCAGCTTTGTAACCAAATACAAGACACCACCCCCACATTTTCTGTGGATCTGATATGTTGTCATGTCCTGTGTCTGCCCCCGCTGCTTTGAACACTGAGGACCTGTGTCTTCCTGTGTTTTGCAAGACTAGACATTGTAGATCAGCTGTGTCCTGCTTTTAATGCTTTGCTGCGAGACAAGTCAGCCATTATAATCAAAAGATGCACAAATGAGCCCCAAAGTGAAGCTCACACACTGTGTTTCTAAAGCAATAGAAATAGGCTTCTCATTTATTTCATTCTTATATCCATATAAGGCTTATATCCATAGATGCCCTGGATATTGTTTTCTCTGGGGCCTTTCATTAAAGCAAACAGATTACCTTATTTTTTTCCTAAGTACTGTGCATATTATTTCTACTATAGAGACTTTTTTCCCACCACTATGTACTAACTAACTTAATTATATTCATGTCATATCTTTTGACTTTGGATCTGGCATTGCCCTTCACACATGACCAGTGTTTTCCAGGCATGGTTTTGAAATGAATTAGAAGGTTCTAATTGATAAAGATTCCTGAGCCACACTTCTCTCTTTATTGTGTGAATAAGAATCTACTGATTTTTTTACAAGCTCCTAACTTAAAGTGACTATAAGCAGCACAAAAGCCATATGGAGCTTAATATTTGGGTATTTCTGCATTATACATTTCTTTAATGCTTTTATTTTGACTACAACCAATCTGACTCGCATTCTATTTTGTATTCAGTCCTATATCAGATTTAATACTTAGTAAAAATACAGTACCACAATTATAGTAGATAATTAACACATAACATATATAATCTAATTAGTTAGTTTTGAAATAAAATTATGGTTGGCCTGACATCTTAGAGATGTACTTTGATATATTAGCTTATGATCCACCGTGGACACAGGTGTGTTTCACATTTGCACAGGGGACTAGTATTAAACTAATTAAACAATTTTTAGTAGTAGGACTTCATTATATTTTAATTATTTATTAAATATCAAGTATTATACTGAGTAAAAAGTACATACAATGAGTAATTGGCTGTAGCAAATCTAGCCCTACCGCAGAGTACACAAGTCAAGGGTTTTACTGCTAAAAGGGGAAAGAAAAGCGGCAAGCAGAGAAAATAGATGTCATAAGGATTGGAGAGACAGATTAATAAAATAGAAAATTTGGGATATTAATGGGAAGAAAGGTCCTATGAAAGTAGTTGGAAATAAACCACTCTATCTCCTTTGTAATTTTCTATACTGTGGTTCATCCAAGCCTCGAACAATATACAGAATGTTCTTGAGCCTGACATGACATTCTATGAGTCTGTTAGTCATCAGATTTTCAAAAGACGTGACAGCCAATTTAAATATAAACATGTCAAACTCTACCTCTTCCCTAAGAGTCTTATTCTTTTGCCTTACCTGCATGATGGGAAGACACACTGAAAACAGCCCAAACATAGTAACGCCAGAGAAAAATCAAATGGAGAACGTGGCTGCATTAACATATCTTAGATTTAACCCAAATATTAAAAGATCTGAAAGTAATTCTTTCACTTTTCTTTTCACAGTCACTTGCTGTATTTAGACAATGAAAACTGGGCTAGTGATGTATTCAGTGGTAGAATACCTGCCTAGCATGTTTGAGGCTCTAGATTAAATACCCAGTACCACAAAAAAGATTGGATGAATGGATGAAAGAATGAACGAATGAATGAATGAATGAATGAGAAAAGGAATGAGAGAAAGACAATTTATTGCTCCTATTTCCCACAGAAATCTCCATCTTCCTGATGGAAGTCATTCACATTTGGAGGCATAATTTACAAAGATACCAGCAACAATTCTTCCAGCCTTTCAAGATGGATGTTTAGCCTGAAATCTTACACATGTCATCAGAACAATGCTGGGTTGTCTTTTTCTATAAATGGGTGTGGTTTCTCTTTATTCATTGCTCTAGGAATGAATGGATATGATACTAAAGCCATTTGTAAGTTCATACTAAAGAAAGACAGTGAATCAATATCTATTTCTATCATCTATCTCTCTACCTCATTATCTATCTAATCTATCATATACCAATCTCTGTCTCAATAAGGAGTTAAGATCACAAGCCAAACAGCAATAGGTAATTCTACAAACAGATACAAGATGTATACACATTATAAGTTGAAGGGTACATGGAGTTGAGTGACTCAGGAAGACAAAATACAAATTCGTCAAATAATTGGCTAGAGAGATCATCAGGTGGACTGAGGAAAAATTCCCACAGTGGTCACACATTCCATTTATAAAGTCATCAGACAATCAAATATAAAATAGAAATAAAATAAAGATATAAAATAAAATAAAGATCATATTCAAGTCCAATCTTGAATAACTCAGTTATTCAAGCAAGCTTTGGTGACAGATTCCTTCACCCATTGACCCATCTCTCTGCCCTTCATGTATGATTTAAGTATGCTGCCTACCTATGGTAAGCATATGCACTGTACATAGTTTCTTGATAGCGATAATCATATTGTTTAATTTTCTAATCCTTTGATAGTTCTGTAACACACTTTCTGAGTCACAGTACCAGCCTGACTCATGTAGAATGTGCTTATTTATGGATGTTTTGGGAAAACTGAAAGGTAGAAAATTTAATCATTGCTGAAATCGTGAGAAACCTTGAATGAAACCGAGACCTGTCATTTTGATTGCTTGTTTATAAAAAGGCTTTTGGTAGCAATCAGTAACAAACTAAACTGTCATTCTGTCTATTGATGTCTAAGACAAGCAGATTCTCATATGATTTCAGAAGTCAGTTGTGAAAATCAATATAAACAAACTGTACTGGAATTATTTCTAAAGTCAGTCAATATGCACAATGATAATTTAAAACACTGTTTCCAAGCCAACAAATAAGCTCAGAGTTTTTTTGAATTTATAATGTGCAAAATAGACTAAAATGAAATTATCTAGGTAAGACATTAAGAAAAAGCTGTAGTGCTTACTTAGATGTTTTTCCACTTTGTCCAGTCTCTGTGTTTCCTGCTTCCATGACAAGAATACAAACTCCAAGATTCCAGTGAGTGTCTCCTCAGAGGAATGTCCCACCTCTTCAGCAAAAAAGAAAGGACAGATCATCTCATAAAGCAACACTTTCATGAGAAGTTTCCATTGTAGGATTCCAGCTTAAAGAAGTATCCACAAGTTATACACTCGTCTGCATTTTCTGCGTGATGTTTGTAAGGGTGGAATTATCCGCAGCTCTCACTCATTGCAGGATTCTCTTTCCTGTCTTTATCATTGCCAACTGTGTCTTTTGCTCTGGATTCCATCAGCATGTAAAATCCCCAGAATCTCTGCCTTGTGAGCTGAATCTTGGAATTTTGCCATCCTTTGCCTCCCGACCTTCGTGAAAGAATGTCTTTTTCTTCAAATAGTGAGGAATGACTTAGCACCTATCTCTCTTGGTGTTTTCTTCACACTCATATTCATTTTGATAAAATTTTAAATTATGAAGTGCCATGCTTTGGTAGACAGATACAAAGATAAGACAAAGATATATAAAACCTAGCCTAGCCTTTTGAAATAAACCAGGTCCAGACATTACACTACTGCAAACCATTTTTATATCTGCAAAGGTGAGTTTATCATGCCCTAGAAAAAACAGAAATCTAGCTATGCACAAGATAATTTGCTGCTTTTTAACAAAATACACTTCTATTCTCCTCATTTTTGAAAAATTACAATTTCTTTTCAAAAAACTATCCCCCACCCCCTGAAGAACAATATGATCTGTATTTAAACAAAACATTAAATAAAGCAAGGCAGTGGTGTGGTACGGAGGCTTTGATGCATGCATTAGCTCAGACATATCTTAATAAATAAGCCCACAGCAGAGCAAGTTTGCTTTAGCTTAAGATTGGGTGACCATGTGCTTATAACACTTTGTACAGAAATACAGGGCCTACATTTCAGACCTTCATGCATATTCATGCGTTTGCTTTAACTCTGTGCAAAAGCTGCTTGTCCTGACATTTTCTCAAAAGCAAGCCTGTCCATGCAATGGAAATTCAAGTCTTTACAGAAAAGGTTGTTCAGAATAACTTCCATAAGACACCCTCACACATTTGATGACATTCAACATTGAATTGTTATTAAAAATATAAGTACTAAAATCAAAGGAACATATCTATTAGCAAAAAATTGTATTATACCATTTCTGGGTCAATTCTGTAAACATTTGGGTAAAACACAGTATGAAAAAATGCAATGTTGGGTACCTGGTGTTTTCAACTCTGATTGACACTCCGATGGCCATAGGTGTTTCAGGGTTTTGTTCACTTGAACAGTTTTAACTGAAACTTAAAACGTATCAATAGAACAGCAGATCTATTTTCTTTCTCAGTGTCTGAGGTGAGGTGATGCATGATAAGAGAATATGTCCTGTGGATCCCTTAACTATCTCTAAACATTTATTCTGTCTTTTTTCTAAAAGAAAAACATCTTTAAATATCATACTACTACTATGTTTATGGCAAGGTCATCAATGATACTTGTTTATATATGATGGAAATCATCCTGTCTTATATAGGTAATTGTGTTTACATCAACCCTGAACATACAACTTACTAATAAATTACCCATCATACAAAAACTTAGTTACAATCAGACAGTTTTGTAGACTTGTGTTTATCTGTCCTCCACTTGACCGTGTTGATTTTTAAATCGAGTGGGGGAAAACATAGTTCCCTCAAAGAGAGCAACCTGGGAACATGACAGGGATGCCATTACTCATTGTGTAATAGATAAATTCCAGGTGCTGCTATCCCTGACATTAGGATCAATTAATAAACTGACTAATGCCAATGATTAGGAAAACATCAGATAGGTTCATGGGAGGAAATATTAAAGAGGGGAAAGACTAAGAGACATAAAAACATACCAAAAGGTGAATGACAATTTACAGAGTGACATCAATATGTTACATTAGAAAAGAACATTGGAAAGTACCCTTTAAAATAGGGTAAACATCTAAGTCTTGAGGCATATTATTTTGGTTATAGTTTCTAAATGTCTTGGCCAAAGTTATTCTTGATGATGATAATGCAAAGGCAGGACTCTTGCTGTGGAGAATGTAATGACTCTGCATTTAATTAAACTCATACATAGTTATGAGTGAGTTTTGGGAAAATAAGATGGAGACTTAAATTAAATGCTAAGCTGTAGTCAATCATGTGAAACAGGTACTATGCATCTTTAAAACTTTTAAACCCTGAAAAACTGCTCCTGATGAATTTTCTATTGGTCTGTTCTCCTTAGTCCCCATGAAAACTTAGGAGACTTTTACCACATTCACCAACCTAGAGTCTCCTTGTTGCCGACCTTCTTTATCCAATAAATGCTCAAAACATCCTCCTTGTCCAACAGCGTGTATCTTTAGAGTCACTGTGAATCTCTGGGTTTCTAGCTATACTGTGCTCTTTCTGTCACTATAATGAAACACCTGGACAGTAAATGCATAAAGAGAAGAGGATATGTTTTGAATTACAATTTGGGAAATTCTAACCTATAATATATTGGCTCCATAAATTTGATCCTGTGGGGAGATGACACAACATGGTGGAGGTATGTATTGAGACAAGATGTTCAATATAATCAACCAAGAGAGGAAAGAGGAAGAGGAAGAAGCAAGAGCCTAATAAGGGCTATCTCAGGTCCCTCTACAGTGACCTAAGACCTCACATAAAGTTCCACCATCTACAAGCTCATTTTATCTCCATAATGGGTAATATTTATTGAAACAAACCTTAACCACATATACATATATCTTTAAGATAATCTTCTGTAACTAGATGTCTCTTGTAACTAGAACTTCTATTACTGTGATAAGCACCAATGACAAAAGACAACTTGGGAGAGAAAAAGATTTAATTTAGAGTTATCGTCAATCATGGAGAGAAACCAACGCATGGATACAAGACAGGAACC
>LOJH01036513.1:0-15501 GCA_001685095.1 Ellobius talpinus | reverse complement strand
AAAATAATTTTATGGTTGGGGGTCACCACAACATGAGGAACTGTATTAAAATGTTGCAGTATTAGGAAGCTTAAGAACCACTGTTCTGGTCAGAACAGAGATTTCCACAGAGAATATCCTGAGACTTTATCTTCTAGGCCTGGAGATGCAGGAAGCTGAGTAAACCCCTTTCTTCAAATGGTACTTAGGTAACTTTTACTCTATCTAGTTCCTTCCCCCAAAGAAATAATAAGCTCATCATCAATCTCCATTTTCCTACTGCTCTTGGCTCTATCGAGTCCCAAGGAGATGCAGAATATGAAATTATCCTATTTTAAGTTCACATGATGCTAGGCATGGTAACACATACCTGTAATCCCTTAATTTATGAGGCTGAAGGAAGACCTTAAATTCAAGGACTATAAGACCTTGTCTCAAAAAAATTATGTGAATAAGCATTTGGTCTATTTTGCTCCTACAGTACACTAGGCCCACAAAGGAGAAGGACAGTATCCTCATCAACATGTAGAAATCAAGTCCCTTAACTTACCTGTATTTTCTGTACCATGAAACCTGCTTACTACTTCTACAAAACCCTTTAATAGGACTGCCAAGATGGTTCAGTGGGTGCTTGCTACCAACCCTGATACCTGAGTTAGATGCCCGGGACCCACATAGTCAAAAAAGAAAACCAACTCCTGCAAGCTATCCACTAACCTACACACACACACACACACTGTAAAATCACACAGGTATGTATGCAAACATAGAAATAAATATAATAAAAATGTTTAATAGGACAATATCATTCCTTAGTTCATTGTTGCGGCAATAACCATTAAGAGTCTTATTGAAATCAAAACAGACTACACTCAATTTAGCTTATGTTTTCAGAAAGGGTCTCATATAGCCCAGGCTAGCCTTGAACCCCTGATCATTCTTGCCTCCACATCCTAAGTGCAGGTATTAGATAAATACCACCACTCCTGCTTTGCATGTACTCTTAGAGAATCCATCACTCTCATAGAAAGAGCTATATTTTTTTAATTATTGTATATTGTTTAATGATGATTTATATATTATTTATGCATCCCTAACAGAGTTAAGACTAGAATCTAACTCTTGTAACCCATGTTTTACCTATGTTATTTTACTAAATTAGCTCACAAAGTGAGTTGTACTCTTGAATGATACAAAGTCATTTCTATCTTTAGAATACCTATTTAGAGCTGGAGTGGATGAGGGTTGAACTCCTAGTGCTCTACCAGATGACATCTCTGGCTTCTAAGGGCTCCTGGACTGACATGCACATTCGCTACCCACACAGACACTCGTAGACAGACACACCCACACCCACATACAAATAATTTAAAATAATAAAAAGACATTTAACTTATGATTAATAACTATTTGTTATGCTTTTTAGAAGCCAGCATTGTATATACAATGTATGGATTATTAAAACATGGAGGAGCATGGAAAACAATGGTGCTGAGGGTGATTTAGTATGTGGCCTGGAGACCACATTTGTGGTATTTCGGTAAAGAATATGGTTACTTTCTACCCTTGTTCAAAAAGTCTGCCCAAGGCTAAATTGAAGCATTTTGGATTAATTGTGCTGTCAGAAGAGATTTCAAAACACTCTAGTGTTGATTGTCATGTGGTTATTAGTGGCCAGTCTTATACAGATCTATAATGAACAGGAGCAAGTTAAGCAAGGTAAAACACAAAATGTACAGCTTGAGGAGAAAAGGGGCACCAGGAAGTGTAAACAGATTAAAGACAGGCCTGATGCTAAGTAGAATAAACAGAGTGGTGACCTCAGAGCATGATCCCACCCACCTAAGCTTCCGAGCTTATGAAAGAAATTAAAGTGAAAAGGAATTAAATAAAAGCCTGGAGCCAGCTTGGGTGGTGCACACCTTTAATCCCAGCATTTGGGAGGCATCTCTCCACACCAATAGAAACCCTAAGAGAGCACATAAAGAACAAAAGCCAACAAACATGTATACCCACGCATACATACGTATGTTTGTGCAGAATTAAAAGGCTGAGGCCACTGGGAAGTAAACAGGGCATAAAAAGAGCCCTTGTGAATGTGATTACTGTCCTTATAAATGAGGCCACACACAGCTAGCTTCCTTGTCTCTTCCACTGGGTGAATAATATATAGCTGAAAGGCACCACCTAAGAGCCAGAGAATTGGCCTAGATCTGATACTCTATCTGCTGGTACCCTGGTATGTGGAAAATAAATCCCTACTGTCTCGTCTGGCTCAGCAGGCACCTGTAGTCACATGCACATACCTCTACACACATACATACACATGCAGAGACACACATACATGCACACACACATGCATGCACAGTTAATATAACAGAAACAAATCTTTTTGAAAAAATTACATTTGCAACTAGACATAGAAACATTTGAGATGAAATGTTGCTCTCAAATGCAAAGACAATTAATTAGGAAGGGATTGGCAGAATTATAGCTCAGAAGCTAAACTGTAGGTAAGCTGGTGTGCCTGAGAAAAACCAAAAATCTAAGAAGTGAGACAACCAGAAGGGGCCTTCCAGGAGTCAGGAAAAGTCTCAAACACTGACCTTAGCAATCATCTCTTCAAAAGAACTCAGTTTTGAGTATGTACAACAATTTATGGCCGGGGTGTGGTGAAAACAATAGTATGATCCACCAGCAACTATTGTGGGTAACTGGGCAAGAGAGAAAGAGATCCCTGCCCAAACCATTATTGTCCCAGGATGACTGGAGGCACACAAAAGACCATGTTTCCTGAGAAGCAAAGTAAGAAGGTTAACAGAGGAGTGGGCAATAATAAGGCAGAAACAGCACTAAAATAGCCTGCTAGTCTCTACACAAATAAGTGAATAATAGGCTCCAAGAGGGAGAAGGCCAGTACACAGAATTGGTGTAAGCATTATCTAAAATGTCTAGCTTCCAAAAAAAAAGCATGGCATATGATAAGAACCAGTAAAATATGACCTGGAAAAAATAGTCAAAAGGAAATGTCTATGGAAATAAAGAGACATTATAATATTTGAGAGAAAAAGCCTCCAAAACAGTAGTTATAAATATGCTCCAAGATTAAATTTAATTATACTTAATAAGTAAAGAAAGATGTCATGAAAATATATTGTAAGAGAATATCAATAAATCATCTTTTGCTTTGTTTGTTTGGTTGGTATTTGGTTTTTCAAGACAGTGTTTCTCTGTGTATCCCTGTTTGTCCTGGAACTTAATCTGTAGACCAGGCTGGTCTCAAACTCGGAGATTCACCCACCTCATCTCCCAAGTACTAGGATTAAGGGTGTGTGCCACCATGCCCAGCTAATAACCTATTTTTTAAAGGAAGAGAAATACTGGAGTTGAAAAGTGCAATAACTAAAGAATTTATTAAAGGAGCTAAACAGTAGTATGTTCAAACAGCAGAAGTTTTAGCAATTGTAAAGACAGATGAACAGGATTACACAACCTGAGTAACAAAAAACAAGAGTGATGCAAAACAGACAGAAATCCAGAAATATACCAGTAATTATATGTCACGCCAATATATTATAGCAGAAAGTGGGAGAAAAACCATTTGATGAAAGGATGACTGATAACTTCCAAAGTTCTTTAATGACCACAGCAATACACTCATTCAAGATGCTTAGAAAGTAGAAAAACACAAAAAGACCCTCAGACACCTATATTAAAAGTCAAAAATAAGGAGAAATTCTTCAAAGACTTCTTCCTAATAAAGGACCCCACACACTAAGAGCAGATTTCTTACCAGACACAACAAAAAAGAGGAAGCAGCAAACAATAAGTTATCATATGCAAATATTCTAAAAGAGGGAAAAAAGCTATCAAGATATTATTCAAACCCTGAAGTAAAATAAAGATATTCCCATAGGAGTAAAAATTGGGAGAACTGGTTAGTAAAGAACCATTCACAAAATAGCAACTGAGGGAAGTTCTCGGGACTGAGAAAAGGTGACCTCAATAATAATTCAGATTTATACACACAAAGACCAGAGCATCAGGAAAAGTAATTATATAATTATAAAACAAAGATAAATGCATAATTTTTCAGCTTCCACATTTAATTTGATGTAAAAGGCAACTCTATAAAATTACTGGCATATTTATGTAATATACTGTTAAAATTTTAGCATATAAACAATGTATTTGTACATGATATCACAAAGGAGATGAGTGAGAGTACTGCTCTACTGGGATTGGGTAATAACTCCAGATAGTAAGTCAAATACACAAGAACAAGGGACGAGAGATAGCTATTTCCTGGGACTGTGCCAGCCTCACAGGCCAGAGAAGCAGGTAAGCTAACTGCAGATCTTAACCAGCCCCACCCCAACTCGGTAGCAGACCACCTGCTGAAGCTCTTCTCATTCGCTGCCCCAATCCTGGGGGTTAAGCAGATCCCAGTAGAACACCCTGCTTTCTTCCCTCCAGTGGACCTCCTCGGCAGCCTCCAAATAGCCCATTCCCATTCCTAAGTGTCAGCTTACAATACCTAGAAAAACTTTTTACCCAGAACACCCAGTGGCCTCACCTATCAGGATCTCAGAAGAATTTTCTACCAGGCAGCACACAGCCACTAAGAACCAGAGAGGCCAACAGAAACCAATGAAAATATGCACCCAAAAAGATCAGATATCAGCACCTAGAATCAAAATCTCCCCAAACCCAGATACAAAATAAGTAACAGAGAAGATAACATGTCTTCACTAGAGCCCAGAAACCCTACCAAAGTAGACCCTGAGTATTACAACACAGCATATGTTCATGACAATGACCTTAAAATTGCCTTTATGAATATGCCGGAGATCCTTAAAGAGAAAATGAAAAAAATCCCTTAGAGAAATCTATGAAAACACAAACATTGGGGGGAATGAATAGAACAGTGCACATCCTGAAAATAGAACTAGAATCAATAAAGGAAACCCAAACTGAAAGAAATCTAGAAATGAAATATTTAAAAACTTGAACAGAAACCTCAGAGACAAGCCTCATCAACAGAATACAAGATACAAAAGAGAGAATCTCAAGCACTGAAGATATGACAGAAGAAATGGATATATCAGTCAAGGAAAATGTTAAATTTAAAAAATTCCTGACACAAGACAGCTAGGAAATCTAGGACACTATGAAAAGATAAAAGCTAAGAATAATAGGAATAGAGGAAGGAGAGAAATCCAGGTACAGAAAATATTTTCAACATCATAGAAGAATAAAATCCTTCTACTTTGTTTTTAAGACCAGTAGCACTTGGTTTTACTTTAGGTCTCTGGGCTACCTACTGGTTCTTAGTTCTTGGTAAATCCAAGCAGTATTGGATATGGGTTCCATCTTGCTGAGTAGGCCTTAGGTCAAATCAAACTTTGGTTGGTTACTCCCACAGCTTTGTGACACCATTGCCCTAGCATAGTATTTTGCTGGTAAGATAGCATTGTAGATCAAAGATTTTGTAGTTGGGTTAGTGTGTATGTTTTCCTTTTGGCAGCATGCAGAGTGCCTTCCCATATAAGAAACTAGAACATAAGGGTAAAGGTTCTATGTAGGTACCAGCTCTACCTCTCCATATTCAATGAGTTGTAAAGGTGTTGTCTTCACTAGTGGGGCCAAGTTTGTAGAGAGCAGTCTTGGCAAGAGCATGGGTTGTTTGGGGTTTTCCTGGGATCCCTTTGGCCAACAACTCAATTGGATGTATCCCAGTACCAGTACTGGAAGCTTCTTTAGTGACAAGAGATGGCCAATTGGGACTCTGTCTCCCCCATTACTTAGAGATTTCATTAGTTAGTATCACCTTCATATTTTTTGGGAAGTTTCCACTGCACTAGATTTCCATACCACCCCTCAAATGCCCTTCAATTCTAGCTGTCTATTTTTCTCATCCCCACTTCCCTCACCCTCCACACCTGATCCTCCTGTTCCTATCCCCCACCTCCCTGCCTGCCCACAGTCCACCCATAAAATCTACTTTATTTCTCCCTACCAGGGAGATCCATATGCCCCCCAGTCCCTTTCCTCTATACTTCATGATGTTCTACTATACTCATAGATCAGTGCCTTATTCGGTCATCATCAGAAAAGCTTCCTCCAGCAGCAGATGGGAACAAATAGACACCTACAGAGAGAGAAAGGGATATACAGCTCTAAATGGGATGTCTCCAATCAATCCCTCCACTCAGAGCTCAGGAAACCCAACAGAAGAAAAGACAGAAAGAGTATAAGAGCCAGAGGAAGTCCCTCTACATTGACTGAACCAAGCTCATACGAAGTCACAGATACTGAAGTAGCAAGCACTGGCTTAAATGTTTCTGTACCAGGTCCTCGGTGTATATATTACAGCTTTCAGTATTTTTATGGGACTCCTGAGTGTGAGAATAAGTGGGTCTCTGATACTTGTACCTTCTCTTGGACTCATTTCCTTCTTCTGGTTTGCCTTGTCCAGCTTCTATGTGATAGCTTTTGTTATCATATTTTATTTTCTTACATTTTCCTATCTCTCAGAAGTCTAGTTCTTTTCTAATAAGAGACAGAAAGGGAGTGGATTCAGATCAGAGGGGAGATGGGGAAGCACTGTGAGGAGTATAGGGAGGAGAAACTAATCAGAATATATAGTATGAGAAAAGAATCTATTTTCAATAAAAGGGAAAATAATTAAAAAAAACGAAAATTTCCCTAGCCTAAAGAAAGAAGGGGATGCCTATCAATAAATAAAGACCATAGAGAACACCAAATAGACTGAACCAGAACAGAAAGTCCCCTCAACACACAATAATTAAAACACTAATTGCAGAGAACAAAGAAAGAGTATTAAAAGCTACAAAGGGAAAAGACCAAGCAGCATGTAAAGGCAGAGCTACTAGAATAATACCTGACTTAAAAATGGAGACTCTAAAAGCAAGATGGATTTGGACAGATGTTCCACAGACTCTAAAAGACATCAGATGCCAGCCCAGGCTACTAAACCCAGCAAAATGTTCAATCAAAATAGATACAGAAAATAAAGACATTCCATGACAAAATCAAATGTAAGTAATATCTATCTACAAATCCAGCCCTACAAAAGGTCCCAGAAGGAAAACTTCAACCCAAAGAGGTTAACCACACACCCCCAAAAATAACCCACAAGGAATAATTCCAAATCATCAAATCAAAGAAAGGGAAACAGACACACACTCCACCACTACCACAACAGCAAAATAACAGGAATCAACAAACACCACTCATCTGTATCTCTCAACATCAGTGGACTCAATTCCCTAATAAAAAGACACAGACTAACAGAATGGATGGGAAAACCAAGATCCATCCTTCTACTACATCCAAGAAACACACCTCAACATCAAGAATAGACATCCCTTCAGGGTAAAAGAATGGAAGAAGATATTCACAAGCAAATGGACACAAAAAGCAAGCTATTTTAATAGCTAGTGTTGGCATAGCTGTTTTAATCTGATAAAATAGACTTCAAACAAAAACTAATCTGAAGAAAATCTTACTCAGAGGCAAATAACATCCAAAAGACATTGAAATTTTTAACATCTATGCCCCAAACACAAGGACACCAACATTTGTAAAGGAAACATTACTAAAGCTTAAATTACACAACAACCCTCACACATTGCTACTGGGAGACTCCAATAACCAACCCACTCTTGCCAATGGACAGGTCATCCAGACAAAAACTACACAGAGAAATGCTGGAGCTAACTGAACTTACAAAATAAGTGGACCTAACAGATATCTATAGAACATTTTATACAAACACAAAAATTTATCTTCTCAGCACCACACAGAACTTTCTTCAAAAATAATCACATGCTCAGACCCAAAACACATCTCAACAAATACATAAAAATTGAAAAAACCTCCTACATGCTATCTGGCCACCATGGATTAAAGCTGGGCATCAACAACAACAGAAACAACAGAAAGTTTAAAAACTCTTGGTAACTGAGCAACTCACTATTGAATAAAAAAATAGGTCAAGACAGCAATTAAGAAAGAAAATTGAAGACTTTCTAGAATTCAGTGAAAATAAAAACACAACTTACCTGAACTTATGAGACACAATGAAGGCAGTTCTAAGAGGCAAATTCATAGCACTAATTGCCTACATGAAAAACTTGGAGAGATATCATACTAGTAACTTAATGGCACAACTGAAAGACTTATAACAAAAAGAAGAAATTATAACAAAAGGAATAGATGGCAAGAAATAGTTGAACTATGGGGCTAGGGAGATACATAGTGGTTAAGAGCACTGGCTGCTCTTCCAGAGAACCTGGGTTCAATTCCCAGCACCCACATGGCAGCTCAGAACTCCAGTTATAGGGGATCTGCCATCCTCACACTGACGTGCACACAAACATCGATGCACATAAAAATAAATTAATAAATCATTTTAAAAAGAAAAAAATAAAGAAACTCAGGACTGAAATAAAAATAGAAACATAACCAAAAAACAATATACAAGGAATCGATGAAATGAACAGCTGGTTCTTTGAGAGAATCAGTAATATTAACAAACCCTTATCCAAATTAAGTAAAAGGCAGAGAGAGAATATCCAAAGTAACAAAACTAGAAAAGAAAAGGGGGCATGACAACAGACACCCAAGAAATCCAAAGGATCATACTTTAAAAACCTCTACTCTACAAAATGAAAAATCTAAAAGAAATGAGTGATTTTCTTGATAGGTACCACTTACAAAAGTAAAATCAAGACCAGATAAGCAATTTTAAAAGGCCTATCATCCCTAGGAAATAATAGAAGCAATAATTGAAAATCTACCAACCAAAAATAAAGTTCAGCATCAAAGGGTTTTAGCACAGAATTCTACCAGACTTTTGAAGAAGAGTTCATGTCAATTAACTCAAACTATTCCACAAGATAGAAACAAAAGGAACACTGCCCAATTCACTTTATAAGGCTGCAGTTAGCCTAATACTCAAAATACATAAAGACTAAATAAAGGAAGAAAATTACAGACCAATTTCCCTTATGAACATACATGCAAAAATTCTCAATAAAATATTTACACACCAAATTCAAGAACATATCAAAAAGAAAAACCACTATGAACAAGTGGACTTCATCTCAGAGATGCAGGAATAAGCATAATCAAATAATATAAGCAAATCAATAAATGTAATTTATCACATAAATAACCTGAAAGACAAAAAAACACATGATCATATCATATACAGAAAAGGCCTTTGACAATTCCAACATGCCTTCATGATAAAAATTCTCACACACTTACTGATACAAGGGACATACCTCAACAAAATTAAAGCAGTTTATAGCATGCCATAGCCAACACCAACTTCAACAGAGAGAAACTCAAAGCAATTGCACTGAAATCAAGTAGACAAAGTTGTAGACTCTTTCCACATCTGCTGAATATATGATAAGTAAGGTTATATAACAAAAGGTATAGATATATCTTGGTCCTCCCTTTTTCTCTCTTCTCTCAAGGACATAAAATTAGGGGCTGAATGGAGCTGTGCTACAGTTTGTAAGAGTATTTGCTTATCATGTGCAAAACCCTGATCTGGATACCCAGAACTGAATAACCTAGATGTGGTGACACATACTGGAGGAAGGATCAGAAGGAAGGTCATCCTTGAATTACCCAGTGAGTTGGAGGACAGCCTGGGCTACAGAAAACCCACTTTCACAAAAACCTAAAACATAAAAACTACATAAATTAATAATTATGATAAAATATCATTATGAATACAACACTTAAAAATATATAAAATAAAACAGAGAGGTTGAAGGAACCCAAAGTATACATGGGTAATATCTCTGTATCTTACTAAAATAAACATAAAATTCATTAGAAAAAAACATGTAGGTAAATCTTCATGATCTAAGATTAGGTAACAGATTCCTAGACACAACACCAAAAGTATAATCAAGAAAAACAATTTTTAATTTTCCATCACAGAATCAAAAGATTTGGGGGGTTATGCTGGGAATGAACCCCAGAGCCTTGCATATACCAACATGTGAAAATTTAACTTTCATACTTGATAGAACACTACCCATAAGCTAAAAAGAACTACACAATAAGAAAAAATATTTGTAAACATCTGTATAAGGGACTTGTATCTAGAATATATATTTTAAAACTTACAAATAAATAATAAAAAATAAAAACATCAGCAGGAGGTACAGCTCAATTGTGGTGGTTTGAATGAAAATGGCCCATATGGAGTGGCACTATTAGAAGGTATGGCCTTGTTGGAGTATGTGTGGGCTTAGCATAAGTGTGTCACTGGGGAGCAGCTTTGAGGTTTCAGAAGCTTAAGCCAGGTCTAGTTCTGCTTTCTCATTCTGCTGCCTGTGGATCTGGATGTAGAACTCTCAGCTACTTCTCCAGCACCATGTCTGTCTATGTGCCACCATGCTTCTCACCATGATCATAACAGACTAAACCTCTGAACTGTAAGCGAGCCCCAATTAAATGTTTCCCTTTGTAAGAGTTGCTGTGGTCATGGTGTCTCTTCACAGCAATAAAAACCGTAACTAAGACAGATGTCATAGAGTATATTATCATAAGGGAGGCCAAGTTTAATCCCTAGCACGAAAAAGAAACCCAATAACCTCCAATAGACAAAGATATTAATAATAATATCTTTAATTATTTAATTATTTAATTTATTTATAATTAATATAAATAAATCTCCAAAGAAGATATATAGTCAATAAGCAAGTGAAAAAATACTCAATATCCTCATTCAGAATGAAAATGCAAACCAAAATTAAGATATAATACCACTTCATATGCCCACTGGAATGGCTAGAGTTAAAAATCATTTAACAAATTTGATGAGAATGGAGAAACTGAACTGATAATGATTTAAAACATGCAGACACCCTGAAAATTAGTATGAGGTCTGAAAGTGTGTCTCAATGGTGTGCTTGCTCAATATGCATGAGGCCCTAGGTTAAATCCATATTACTGTGGCACTGCTAAGGCATGGAAAAAGATTTTAAACCGTCTGTAGTGACTCAAGCCTGAAATCTCAATACTTAAGAAGCTGAGGCAGGAAGATCTGTATTTCAAGGCAAGCCTGAGCTACATAACATCCTGTCTCCAATAACTAGAAAGAGCCAGTATGGTGGTGCACACCTTTAATCCCAGTACTCTGGAGGCCAAGGCAGTTGGATCTCTGTGAGTTCCAGGCCAGACTAGTCTATACATCAAATTCCAGGCCAGGCAGAGATACATAGTGAGACACTGTCCAAAATGAAAGAGGGGGGTTGAAGGGTGGGCAGAGAAAGAGAAAGTGTGCCAAGAGAAACAGAACACACCAATATGGCAGTTTCTTAATTGATTAAACAAAGGATTACTATATGATTTTATGGAAAAATGGAGTTTGTGTACTTAAAAGAAACAAAAACTTAATCCCATGTAAAACTTATATATTAATATTCTAAGCACTAGTGAAATCAACCCAAAAAATCCTGTGGCTGTAGAGAAGGCTTAGCACACAAAGTGCCTGCCACACAAGCCTAGGGACCTGAGTTTAATCCCCAGAACCCACTTAACGGTGGAAGGAGAGAACTGATTCCACAAAACTGTTCACTGACCCACATACGTACAACAACAATAAACAAAAATCTTGTATATCATGCTAGGTGTGGCACTACGTGTCTTTAATTCTAGCACCTCCATGACCTCACGGACAACATGGTCTACACATTAAATTCTAGGCCAGCCAAAGCTACTCAATAAGTCCATTTAAAAAAAAATAACAAAAACAAAAAACCTTGTATATCCAAACAATAATTTGGTCACAATAAATAACATGATATTTTTATGTGTCAAAATATGAATAAACCATGAAAAATCAATGAAACAGTCAAAAGAGATCATATACTGACAGGTATGGTTATGCATGCCTTGTAATTCCAGGAGGCAGAGAGAAAAAGAATCAGTTCAAAGATAGAGTAGGCTACATGGAGAGTTTAAGGTCAGCCAGCCTGGGTTACATAAAGTAATGTCACAAGGAAATAAAACATCAAACAATGAGACCACATATCACATAATTCCATTCATATTAAATGTCCAGAATAGACAAATATATAAAGAATACACAAAAGTTAGTGGTTGCTTAGGGATGGTTAGAAGGGAAGAGGTATAGAAAGAAGACAGCCAAAAAGCAGATTTCTTTTTGAGGCAAAATTGAATGTGGCAATGGTGGTACATATCACTGAATATGTAAAATCCACTAATATGTCCTTCTACATGGATGAATTATATGGTATATAAATTATCTCAAAAATATGTTTAAGAAGCAAATGAACACAGGGTATTGGTAAATGTCAGGGTTAATAAAATAAAGACTCTTTATGCTAAAAGGTGCTGAGAAAGTACATGATACCTCAATTTCTACTATTTTAAATATTAATGAAATAAACCCCTACTTATACAAAATTTATGGACTGGGAATGTAGCTCAGTGGTATAATCCTTACCAACCTTGCAAAAGGCCCTGGGTTTGATTCCCCTGCACTGCCAGGTGATTTATAAAATTATGTAGTACAATGGTTAGCTGTATAATAAACCATACAGTTTAAATATATAAAAATCCCCTGGTTTAAAGAATAATTTTTACACTTAAGATGTTTCCCACCATTAATAGTCTTCTATTCATTATTAGTGGGTATCTGTACAAGTCAACATTTACTGTGTCCTTAGTGTCTACTAGGATCTTATTTCATAAGTCCCTGACACAAAGAAAGCAATAAATAAATGAACAGCCTTGAAGCTTTTCATTCATCAACACTGAGACTTAGTTTCCTCGCTTGCAAAATTTGAAGGGATAGATAAAACATTCTTTAAAACAACATTGTTCAACAGAATTTTTATTTTATGCTCTCAGTAGGTACCAGCCACACCTGGCTATTGGATATCTGAAATGTGGCTAATACAACTGAGAAATTAATTTTTTAAAATTTTAATGGCCACATCAAGCTAGTGGCTATGGTTTTAGAGCATAATTCAGAAAAAAATGCATCTTATATACCATCCCAGTAATCACATACATGTGGGAATATGTGTATATATATATACAAACGAAAGTTCACAAAATAATTCTTACCTTAATATACAAAAAGCACTAGTTTCTTTTCTATATTATTTAATTTCATCTTTAAAAAGTGCTGATCTAACCACTAACATTTCATAACATAATAGTAAGACTTCTTTCAACTCTAAAGTATTATGTTGTACATTAATAACAAATATTTGGGATGACGGCTATACCAATTGTCACTTCTATACATGTATCAAATATCACACCACACTCCATAAATATATACAACCGTCAATTTAGAATATTTTTAATTTTAAAGATTGTTCAATTCTTGTCACCTTTTGCCTGTCATCCCAACACACGGTAGGCTGAAGCAGGAGGATCACAAGTTCAAGGCCAAACTGGACTACAAAGTAATATCTTGTCTTTAAAAAAAATACAATCCTTAAAGGTATAACTGTATACTTCTCTTGGCCTCTATTATCTGAACAGTGTTTACAGTTATAATAGTAGACATTAGGTATCTGTTGACAAAGAATCAAAAATAAGCAAATTGTTTTCCGAACAAAAATGACAATATGTTAAGATTATACTGATGAAAATGCGGTGGCAATTAAAATACTGTCAATATATGAGAAATAAAGATATAAACTGAGTACAAGTACTACAGACGATTTTAAAAAACTATTCTAGAATGAGATAATGGAAGCCAATATTCCGAAGTATCATAACCACTGTCACACTCCTAAGGGAAAAATCTTCAGGCTTTCCAACGTTACCTGTACACAAAGAACATAACTGAATAGTCATAGCAAAAGATAATCAAGCTTATAGCTTAGAGAAGTGTACATTTTGGAGAAAAAGATAAATATGACTTTTTTATTATCAGGGATCACGCCTGTCAGTGAGGGAGTTAGAGTACCAATTCAGTTTGCTACTTCTTTATAGGCGGCGTACTGTCATCTTGAAGTGCACTCGAAATTGTTCCTTCTGATTTGGTAAAATCTGAACCACAGGCAATTTAGCACCAAGTTCCGTGCCCAACTTTTGGAATTAGCCCAGTCTTTCTTACACTTTAAAAAAAAAAACTGCCCGCAAATCCCTATAAGACATTGGCACTCCAGGTGCCCCGTGCCTGAAACCTCCGGGCTCGCCGCGGTCCCCAAATGTTTTCTGTCTCTTTTCCTCGAATTACTAACCCTAACTTCCTACACTCGCTGCTACTCGGCGTTCTCCCTGACAATCTTTCTTCTAGGCGCTCTCTGCCCTAAGGTCACGAGGGCAACCCTTTCCCTACTAGGTCCCTTGCCCTTCATCCTACTCTTCCAAGCGCGTGGCAACACACCTGGTAGATTCGAGCGCTTCCTGACGCGCCGCTCTGCTGCGACCTCCATCGCGGGCCTGAGCCGCTGATGGAGACTAGAGGCCGGGTCAGAACAGCCAAATGTTTGTGTTTTTCGAAAGCGGCCGCCCCGGCTGCCCAGCGCCAAGAATGTGTCGCGCGCAGCGCCATCTTGAGCGAGGAAAAAGGAACCGAGAGCGGAGGATTGTGGGACACCGGCGGACTGAGCTCAGCGGCTTTCATTGCCTCTCCCCTCCCCCGCTGCTGTCTGACACCGGAAACAGCCTGTGTCTGAAGATGCCTACACTTAGGTGTAGCTTTTTTATTTTTTCTCTTGGGGCTGGGCTTTGTTGGGGTTTTTTGTTTGTTTTGTTTTGGTTTGGTTTGGTTTTACACAGCCCAGGAAATCGGAATACTATTGTTTTTCTTTTTTTAGCGTTACCAGATAAAATACAGGATGCCCACTTAAATGTTATTTGAGATAAATAACACATTCTTTATTGATATAATCATGCCCCAAGTATTTTTTTTGGTAAATGTGACAACCCTATCTTGTTTGTCACTCTATTCATTTCTTGTCTCCAACCCAATGCCACCCTCCACTCCTTATATACCTCTCATTTTCCGTGTACATTGACATTTAGGGTAAAGTACAGACATAAAGACATAAGTTTCTCCCCGGAGGAGGCTTCATTAGTGAGAGTCATCACCTTTCTCGTAAATGCTTTTATTTTTCTGATATGCCTTTGGTCTTTTGTTACTAGGACAATTAGGTGCTCAGAGTACACACATTTTTTGTTCCACTTATTTACCTCCTTGTAGCTCTTCCCTTTGGTTTCTCCAGAGTCCCTAATTGAAAAGCTGGTAGATTGATTAGCTGAAGGGTGATAAGCTAAAATGTTATATAGTAAAGTGCATATTTAAAGGCACGTTTGTATTATTTTGTCAGCACTATAATCAAACCAGATACCATGGAAATATTTTCAGGTTTCTGGGGAAAGTTTTCCAAATATAATTCCTGAAAAACCTGAAGTCAAGAAGACTGTTACAATTTCATGAATGCATTCCCAACTCTCTCTCTCTCTCCCTCCCTCCCT
>LOJH01036512.1:14444-29816 GCA_001685095.1 Ellobius talpinus | reverse complement strand
TGTGTGCTCACACTCGCTGAGCCCATTCACTGTGTGCACACACTCGCTGAGCCCGTTCATTGTGTGCACACACTCACTGAGCCCGTTCATTGTGTGCTCACACTCGCTGAGCCCGTTCATTGTGTGCTCACACTCGCTGAGCCCATTCACTGTGTGCTCACACTCGCGGAGCCCATTTATCATTTGCTCACACTCACTGAGCCCATTCACTGTGTGCTCACATGGCACACACACGCCCATCATGGTGCAAGTGAGGAGGTCAGAGAGCAACTGGGTTCTTTCCTTTCATCCTGTGTGTCCCTGGGCTAGAACTGAGGTCATCAGGCACAACAGGAAGCACGTTCACCCAATGGGAACCATCTCTCTGGCCCTGCTTCCTTTTTTTAAATTAGAAGATTTAAATTTACATACTGACAACCAATAAGAGATATGAGGATTGAAATAAAAACGGAATTCAGTGAGAGTAGTTACACTCGCTGAGCCCATTCACTGTGTGTTCATACTCACTGAGCCCTTTCCTTGTGTGCTCACACTCACTGAGCCCTTTCCTTGTGTGCACACGCTCACTGAGCCCATTCATTGTGTGCTCACACTCACTGAGCCCTCTCTTTGGCCACAGTGTTTATTTTTATTGATTCTTTGATACTGAGGATTGAGCTCAGGAGCCTGTGCATGATAGGCACATGCTTCACCACTGAGTGCACCCAGCCCATCTTTTCTTACATTAACTTTTAGGATGAGAAGCCTGTGGAAGCCATTAGAATATGCTCTGAAGTTTTACAGATGGAACCTGACAATGTCAACGCTCTGAAAGATCGAGCAGAGGCCTATTTAATAGAAGAAATGTATGACGAAGGTAAGTCTTAAAGGAACTTGACTTGCAGTATCTAGAGGTTAAATTGTATGAAATCAACACATGTTCAGTTGCACTTTATTTTGAATACAGTTATCTGCAAATGGCAAAGAATTTGAAAAACTGATAATTATCTTTCTTCCTGGACCAGAACAGGTATAGCACTGAGCAAAGAGTTCATAAACCGGTTTTAGTAGTCAGTTCAGTTAGGAGAGACAAACAGCAGAATCGAGAACCATGGTTTCCTGTCATCCAGAGGTAATCATTATTCATTTATTTTTCCAGACATGTCTGTAAAAATATGACTCTCTTAAGCATATAAATACACAGTATGCCCAATACATATATGCATAAAGTATGCAACTACACTTGTCTAACATGATCCTGTGGCCTCCCAACTTCAGACATTGGAATAGCTGCTCACCTTACTTGAGGCTGCGCTGAGAGAGCTGCTGGATGATACGAGGGCCTTGAAAAGGCCGTGCTGGCGCACACACAGTCGTGTGTTTCCTGAGAGTTGGAATTCATTACATGTATTGTTTTGTTTATCACATATTGGGTAGGACTTTATGAACATTTAAACAGGGATTTTTACTAATTTTTTAATTTATTTGATGACTTCACATGGGTTTTAGCCAGAATCATCCCCTAGTTCTCCTCTCTTACCCACTATTCTGTCTAGAACCTTTCTTTCCAAAACATACCCCCCATTTCATATCATTTTAATTTTAATTTTTTAGTGGCGCATTAACTTTAAGGTTACTTGTATGAGCATGTGGATATGTATGGGTGGGTGTGTGGCCACAGACCTGAAAACAAAGGATTCTCCTCCCGAAGCCATTAACTGTTGGTAGCCCCTCAGCGAGGGGAGGGGAGGGGAGGGGAGGGGCTTGCGAGCCTTGCCCTCAACCATGTTGCAGTGCTGACTGCCTTGATTTTGTGCAGGTCACCTTGCTGCTGTTGAGCTGAGTGCAACGGCCGTGCCGCATCAAGCAGACAGCGTGCACAGTGTTCCTCCTCATTCTTTCCTCCATCTCCTACATATGCAGGCCTTGGAGATGGGTGGTAATAAATGTGCGACTTAAGGCTGAGCACTTAACAGTCATTTATTTTAAATTTTAATTAGTTAAGAATCTTTTAGAAGCATCTCTTACCAAGGTTAGCAGCATCGTTAATTTACAAATACAAACAAATTCAGAAGACAGTTCAACAACATGTCCATTTAGCAAAGCAATCTTTTGTTTGCTATCTAGGAGGAGACCATATGTTCCTTTATGGGTCACCTTAGCATTCTTTGTTAGAGTCTACAACTTCGCTAGCTGTGGGCTTTTGACCAGGTTTATAGTCTCAGGCATGAATTCTCTCCCGTGGAGCCCATCAGAGAGTGATTGTTATCCTCCGTAATATTCATACCACTATTGTACTGGTGAGCACATTTGCCTGGCTCATCAGTATTGTAGCATGTGGAGTCCAGTGTTGGCTAAGACAACTAATAACTATTACAGGGCAGGGCGGTTCAGGAACCCTCTCTACTGTTGCTAGGAGTCTTAGCTGGGGTCATCCTTGTGGGTTCCTGAGAATTTCCCTAGCACCAGGTTTCTCCTTAACCCCATAATGGCTCCTTCTATCAAATACCTTTCACTGCTGCCCCTCGTTGTCCCTCCCCCAGCTCAGCCATCTCGAGCCCTCATGTCCCCTCCCCTCCTCCATCCCCTCTCTTCTACTCCTTTCCCAGTTTGCCCAGGAGATCTTAACTACTTCCCTTTTCTTGGGCCTTCATGTGTGTCCCTCTAGAGTCCTCCTTGTTCCCCAGCTTCTCTGGGGCTGTGAACTGTGGCCTGATTGTCCTTTGCTTTACATCTAATGTCCACTTCGGAGTGAGGAGTTCACACTGTGTTTGTCTTTCTGGGTCTGGGTTATCTCACTCAGGATGGTTTTTTCAAGTTCCATCCATTTGCCTGCAAATCTCAAGATGTCTTTTTTTTTAACCGTTGAGTAGTACTCCATTGTGTAAATGTACCATAATTTCTTTATCCGTTCTTTGAGGGCCGGGGCATCTAGGTGGTTTCCATGTTCTGGCGATTACGAACAACGCCGCTACGAACATAGTTGAACACATGTCCTTGTGGTATGGTTGCACACCCTTTGAGTATGCTTGGAAGTGGTATTGCTGGGTCTTGAGGTAGGTTGGTTCCCAGTTTTCTGGGAAACTGCCACACCGATTCACAAAGTGGCTGTACAAGTTTGTAGTCCTACCAGCAATGGAGGAGTGTTCCTCTCCAGCATAAGCTGTCATCTGTGTTTTTGATCTTACTGCCTGTACTTTGAAAGGAAGTAGATTTGGCACTTTTCAATAGATTGGTGTAGAGGAGAGTAACCTGCCAGCTGTGTGTCTTTCAAGTCCTTCCTCCTGGGGATCCCAGGGTAGGACCTGTTCTCCGGAAGAAGCACTTGGCTTTAAGTCCTTCAGGATGATGAGCTTCTGAGTGTGGGGGCTCTTTTTCCCCTTCTGTATTTTCAGGTCTGCTGTAGCCATAACAAATGCCTGTGTGCTGTGCTCCGACTGACTTGGTATTGTTAGCCGCCCTGGGGCTGTCCACATGCACGTTCATTCTGAGGGCTAGTGGGCCCCTGCTGAGTGTATGCTGTGGCCAGCTGCTCCATGTGAGGCTGACTGCTTTCCCCGCCTTTGTCTTCTTACTGACTATTCTGATAGTTGCCTTAAAGTTACTCTGGCATGTCAAACAAAAAAATCCACGGCTACACTAATGGCTTCCAAGTCTGCTAGGACCTTTCACCATAGGTGACCATGCTTCTCTATACTTAGAGTTATTTTTTTGTGTTAAGAATCTGCTTGGTTTTTTTCCCCTAGAAATGTTTCAAAATTTTTATCTTTACAATTCTATGATGTTTATTTTTTAATTTTTGTCATTGTGCTGGGAAGAGGGCAAACAGACTGGATTAATATCTCATCTTGACCAGTTGTTAGCACTGTTGATTAAGAATGTCAGAGGGTAGAGAAGGATCGCAGCTCAGTTAGAGCAGCTGTCTAGCGTGCAGTCTCTGGGTTCAGCCCCACCCGCCACATCCATACACACAAGAAAAAAAATGTGGTTTGGATGAGGTTAGAAAATTAATTGCTAATAGTACATTTAGAACCATATTATTTCTGTCTTTTAGTTTCATGACTGTTCATTTATGGCTGTGAGGTAGACTTGTCTACTTTTTTTACATGATTACCTCTGAGTGTGAAATCTGAGGAAACGTAACAAAAATTACTTAGCTACTATATGTTTGTGGGAAATCAGTTACTACTTGTGAGTTATATGAATATAGGAAACAATAATTCTATACTTCTTATAGTAAGAAAAACATTCATACTATAACTTAGTATGATTTAAAAGACTTGCCATTTGGGACGGTGAGATGGCTCAGTGGGTAAAGGTGCCAGCTGCCACACCTGATGACTGGACTCACCCCAGATTGGTAGACTATATTGCAGGATACTTTTAAGAATATGAATCCTTTTTCCTATAAATTGGCACAAGTCAAGTTTATTCTACAGCTGGGCCTCGTCAGAGCCCCAGTACCCAGGGCTGTCATTGAAGTCCCTCATAAGCCTCTTACCAAGGAATGTTCCTGAAACCCAGCAATGAATAATTTTCATCTCCAGGACTTTGAACGGATAACCTCACGCTGATCTTTACCCAGATATTCTGTAATAAAGCCTGTATTGTAGATTTCCTCCAGACTGTTCATGCTTGGGCTCTATGTATTTGGTTTTGATTGATCGCTTGTCACCACACTGCAGCACTGAGTGACGAGTCTTCCAGCTCCTTTGTTCTTCCTAACTATCAAACATAGATGTTGGTGCTGACTCTTTTCCATTGTTTTGTTTTCTTTGTGGCTTTAAGATTGCTTTGTAGGTGTGGGGAGATAATATGAGAGGGTGGATAACTAAGCCAACCACAGTGAGTTCTGTTAAACGGGAGTGAGAACTTCAGCCTCAGTTATGAATTAAGTTTGAACAAAATTATGAAAAAGGTACCATTTAGGCTCTTGGAAGCAGCAGTGAGTGAAGGGCTGGCAATAAGGACTGAGCACCAAGTTGGTAGAATCGTCATTTCCCTAACAGCTTTTCCTAAACATTTTGACAGCCATTCAGGACTATGAAGCTGCTCAGGAACACAACGAAAATGATCAGCAGATCCGGGAAGGTTTAGAGAAAGCTCAGCGGTTACTGAAACAATCACAGAAGCGAGATTATTACAAAATCTTGGGAGTAAAAAGGTGAATTGTTGAAGTTTGTACTATTTAACCAACTGCTTTACAGCTAATCGTAGCTCCTTTTGTCTTACTCTGGCCCTCTTCCCTTACTCATGGTGTTTCCTTTATATATTATTCTAGCAGCCTTTGACATCATAAACTGTTTTCAGTATATTACAGGCAAACACACTAATAGATGTTGATGGTGAAGGCTGTGGTGGAAATAGGTCCTAGGCCTAGACTTTTTAGGAAGGATTGAGAAAGTAGAGTTGAGTTTATTTTCACTGGGCTAGGAGGAAGGAAAAGAGAGCCCTCCTGTGGGCCTAAAGTTAAAGTTGTAGTGTTAGTATAGGAGCGTTCTCCATGCTGGGAAGATGCTCAGTGGGGAAGAGCACTTGTTCTAGCAGAGACCCAGGTTCAGCTCTCAGCATGCACATGATGGCTCACAGTCATCTCTAACTCCAGTCTGACCTCTTCTGGCTTTCTGTCATTACACATAGATGGTCATACATGCAGGCAGACACCCATACACGTAAAATAACATTAAATCCTAAAAGTTTTGTCAAAAAGGTTCATTTTTCAGACTGTCATCTTTCGTTCCAAAGTTTAAGCTTTGGTCTTACTCGTATTAAGTAAAGTTGGCCTAAAATAAGGGGTTGACAGAGATGTGTGCGCGTGCGCGTGTGCGTGCTTTATTTTGATTGACAGAATCTTGCTGCATAGCCCTGGCTAGCCTGAAGACACTATGTAGACCTAGCTGGCCTTATACCCACAGAGATCTCTCTGCCTCTGCCTCTAGAGTACTGCTGGGATTAAAGGTGTACATCACCATCCTGATGTGAGACTATCTTCTTAATGCCCAGAAAGAATTAAGCTATGGTGTTGTGGAAATCCAGAAGGGACAGCTGTAAAGATCTGTACTATATTCTAAGATGCTTGGTGAGCAAGCATCTTGAGAAGCCTGAGGTTGTGGTTCAGTGTTGGTGGGTTTGCTGTGCACACAATAGGTTCAGTTCTCAGTGTTCGTCCCCACCACCCCCAGGGCTCAAAAAGGAAAGAAAGGCGAAGTTGACTGTCTAGAACAGCATGTTTGAAATTTTGAGAACAAAGTTGTATGTTATCAGGTGATACTCCCCTGTATCCCTTACATACAGAGCTTGCAGTGTGTGTTTGCAGTGCTGTGATTGAGTGCTCAAGGGGACTACCAACACAGCTCTTCTGAGGTTTTCTTTAAATGAAAGTAGGTTGGGACCTTTCTGATAATTGCTAAATAATTTTCTTCATCCTTCAGAAATGCCAAAAAACAAGAAATCATTAAAGCCTACCGAAAACTAGCACTACAGTGGCATCCGGATAATTTCCAGAATGAAGAGGAAAAGAAGAAGGCAGAGAAAAAGTTCATTGACATAGCAGCGGCTAAAGAAGTCCTCTCAGACCCAGGTACCTTGTGCTCCAGTGTCTGCTGCTCTTGGAATAGTGCCGTTGGGGATGAATGGCTCCTGTTCCTTTCCAGCTCCAAGGGCAGAGGTGAACTGTAGAACAAGGCTGGTGAGCGGGAGGGCTGTGGTTGGCTGTCAGCCCTCAAGCTCCACTGGTCTCTTCCCCCACCTGAGTGAGTGTGGGAAGCATCTCCCCACCTGGACAAGTTCCTCTCGTTTCTTAGCCTTGTTTTTCTCTAGCAGTCATAGGAAAGCACGACACTGAGCACAACACACCTAGACCCTGCTAGTCTCTTAGCTCAGTGATGGGTGGTTCTCTGCACCAAATTTCCCGATGTGTCAGGAGCCCGGGGAGGAAGCCAGTTTGTTGGGCCGGCTTACAAAAGAGGAGGAGAGCAGATGTCCAGCTAGGCCTGTTGTGCCCTGTGCATGTTAGCAGCCATCTTGCCCTAAGTCACATGAACAGATATACTGGTTGATATATATGTGAATCTGGTCTGGAAAGTAAGGAGACAGGCTAAGAATTTGTACACACTGCTTTTCATGACTTTTTGTACGTGTAGAGATGGGTGTTCTAATTTGAGCTAGGCAGCTTCAACAAAGAGGCAATCAAGTTATGCCCCCTGAGCAAATCTTCTCTGTGCATCCATTTATAGTACAGAATTTAAATAGCACTTTGTCCTAAGTAATTTGTCGTCTACTAAGGGGGACAGGTGCACTTCATTATTGGAAACAGTAGGTACAGTTTACCTGTTCTGTTATCGGATGCAAAATGCTTACTTACACTGTTCCTCAAATGTAGTATAACGGTTGGGCCAGAGTCAGTGGTGTTAGGGGGGTTTCCCACCCCATCCTTGCCTGGTTCTCATTGTGGTCTTGTGTCTGCATTACATTTAGGGAGGAAAATGAGCCTTATGGACGGTTGTTTCACCTGTTGGGCAAAGTAGCTCCTTCGATGCTTTGGGGACGGACTTCATGTAGGGGATGAGGACTGACACGCAGTTCTGTAAAGAGCGTGGCCCTGGGAGTTCTCCTGGCAATGCTTTTCTTCAGGATGGGAATGGGAAAGCAGGACTGGGAGGATCAAAGCCTCTTCCCTATACCTTGGGTTAACATGTGGGTCTTCATTTGCTGGTTTCTTTTCCAGAAATGAGAAAGAAGTTTGATGATGGAGAAGATCCTCTTGATGCAGAGAGTCAGCAAGGAGGTGGTGGCAACCCCTTCCACAGGAGCTGGAACTCATGGCAAGGGTTCAATCCCTTCAGCTCAGGCGGACCGTTCAGATTTAAATTCCACTTCAATTAAACCAGCTGTTTTATTGCTCCTCTTCTTTATTATTTTCTTAACATTCAAAACAAAGAAACTTTGGAATTCTAATGGAAACAAAAGGAAACAAAACTTTGAGTTTGTCCGTGACCAAAGAGTTGTTTCAAGGAAAAGAGCTGTTCTTACGGTAGACTTAATGGGCCTGCTGAGGTGGGGAGCAAGGAGCCCTATTTCTGACAAGGTGGCCTGTGCTCATCTTCTGTTGCCTGGGGGGACGTGGTCTGGGGCATTTGTCCTGTGGTGGTGTTCAAACAGCATTATGTATATTTAACCTGGAGCAGACAGATTCTAAACAGCCTTGCATAGTAACCATGAGGAGGAGCTGTAGTCTTCAGGAGAATGGACAACTGGGCTTTATTTCCTTCGGGACAATTGTGCTTAGGTTTTGGTCAGTCCAGTCACTTGCAAGTATTTCCTCCTGTACCAGTGTCGTCATGGCTGTTCCCAGCAGGAAGTGCAGAGATATCATTTAGGAAACAGCCCATCATGTGCGGGTGGGGTGCCCAGGTGTAGACTATGCCTTGAAGCTGAGGATGTATTTTTGTTGTTTTGTCTCTTGAATTTGTTAAAACTTACAGATCCTCTCTTAAATGTTAACCAGAACAAGTTAAAAAGTTGAGTCTGTGAAAGAGACTCAGTGGTTTTCTGGAGAGCACTGTTGAAGGGCAGTCTGCCGTACTGTTGAGCAGGTGAAGCTCAGAAGCGCCCTGGCAATGCAGTTGCTCCGTCAGCAGCAGCAGCTCATTCCCAGCTGGAGCAGAGGAGCACCGCAGCGTCTCAACGTCTCTCTCTTAACTTAGCCCAGTTGTCTTGGCTGTATTGTTTGCTGGGTTTTTGGTCTGTAGATCTGCCTCACTAGGACTGATGTTGCTAGGTTTATTATTCTGCTGAGAAGAAAGTGTAGGTTGCAAATCTATTCAGCTCTGTGTTTGCTCACATTTCATTAGTAAGATGACCTTGCCCATCTCCTCCTGAAAGTTCCTCTTGCTTTTTAAGCAGATACCTCTTTAAGAAATATACTATTCAGGATTTGCATACTGGATAATTTTTGCCCTAAAAACCTGTTGCTAACTCAAGAACATTGAATATTTATGAACTAGTGATGCTGCATTGAAGATGTAAGAGAATCGTTACCTTTCTTCTAGAAAGTTGTTTGTCTTTTTTGAAACATTGGGAAGTATTTTAAGTATAAAGGTCTAATATATTGTTTTTATGAGATTAATCATTTTAGTTAAATTGTGGGAGGCATGAAGGTAGCATCCAAGCACAAATCATTTTCTTAACCTATAGTCACCCTTGAGTATATACAGAAAAAGATTTTTAAAATGGAAAAACATAAGTCACATAGTTGAGTTGGGCAAAACATTTAAGTGCTTTATGCCTGTACATGGGGCCCGTTTCTTACCAATAAACTCAACAATGCATTTCAAAACCACTTTCATTTTGCTTCAGTGTCCCCAAATTCACATCAGGCCACATGTGGTAATACACACTTCTGACTGCACTAGAGATGAGAAGGCCTTGTTTACATGGTGAGTTCCAGGCCAGGTCCCCCACCAAAACACTAAACAGATAAAGTCCATCCAGCGTGGAACAGTGAATGGCATGGTTTCACCTCCTAGTCCAGCCAGCGTGGAACAGTGAATGGCATGGTTTCACGTCCTAGATCTCAGGTTAACACTTGGGTTGCAGCTGTTCCGTCTGACTCCTGTTGTGGACGCATCACAACAGTGAAGGCAGCTCTGCTTTCCAAAGTCCCTTCGCATCAGCAGAACCAAGGAAGCACCATACTGCTTACTCTCCCACTTAGAGCGGATGCAGAGTTGCCAGTAGCATGGAGCTGGGGGATTCTGACACGGTTGAGGGTTGGGCTGTGTGGACCTGTGGTCCAGATCTGCTACCTCCTAATTTGCTTCCCCGAGGGTTTTAAGTTTTGTTTTTGTTTTTCTTTTTCTTTTTTCCCCTACTTGTAACTGCCCTAAGTAACCGAGGATTAGTCTCTCACTGCAAACTTGGGTGCCAAAGGCAGATGCCATGGAGGGAGATGAAGGTAGATCTCTGCTGATTACTGAGGTAGGGTGGGGGTGGTCAGTCCCAGCATGCATGCTGTTGGTGGTCTCCTGGTGGCCAGCCTATCAGATGAGCAATAGAACAGTGTCCCTTCTGCCTGGTGACACTGTAAAGCCACATTAGTGGAGAAACATTCTCCACTTTCTGCTTTTTCTTTTTTGCATGGCCACTTCCACATCCCGGTTTCTGTTTTAGGAACTGCGGAAACCTTTGTGGTAATTCTGGGGAAGGTGGGATCAAGCTCACCCTCGCGGTGGGTGCTCTGCTCTGTTCCGAGCCTTCCCTTCCCCGTGCTGAGCTTCCTAAGTGCATCGTCGTTGGCTGCATCCAGTGCTCACCACTGCAGGAAGAAGGAAAAAGTCGCCTGCTACCAGAGGGGCACCTTCTTCATCTGTCAGTTCTGCAAGTTTACTCTTTCTTACCTTGAATAGAAGAACCTGGGAGAAAACTCAGTAGGTTAATTAATGTGAGTTGTATGTAGCATCTTCATTTAAACATCCCCTTAGTAGTGCTAAAGTCTGTTTTAACTGTGCAGGTTAACCATTGGAGCTCTGAGAATGTGTGGATTTAAGAATTGTGAGCAGGCCATGTGGCTCGTGACTGGAACTCAGAATGTGGGCTGCAGTAGGAGCTCACGGTGACTTTGAGGCCCTTCTTTGCAAGTCCCAAACTTAGACACAGCACAAGAGTGTGAGAGAGGATCATTGGTAACTAAAGGTCACTGTCACCACTGCTTACCCCTGGAAGGTAGCATTCCCACGTAAAGGCCTTGGCTTGGTCAGAAGTTGTCACTCACCATGAAGAAGGAGGAGGTGAGAGGTGGTGGCTAGAAGTCACTGCTCAGGCCATCGTGGGTGCCCAGCTGCCTCGAGACGGCACTGGTGATGGCCTGTACAGTGTTTTCAGGAAGACACACACGGGTCAGGTGACGTCAAGAGTTTCCTTGAGTGGATCTGATGTCCCTGCAGTGATGCAGGATGGAGAAGTCAAGTGATGATGTAAGAACTGATCTTTCCAGATCCTGTCATTCCTTTTCTGTTAGTAGCAGAATTTATTCTGTAATTTCAAATGATGTTAGGAGGGGCAGATAATTTTTTAACAGATGATCTCATTTGCTGAATGATTTAAGAGTAAAATTAGCCACTGCGTGGCTTTGTGTGCAGTCACAACAGGTTTACTGCGCTTGTATGTGGATGAAATATTTACCTGTGCAAAGGAATACAGGGCACAGGGCAAGTCAAAATCAGAGATGTTTGATAAGTTAAGTTATTACTCTTAAGTTTCTGTTTGTTCTAAATGGGACAGACTTAACAATCCATCTCAATTTAATGTTTTAATGAAAAAAAGGAACTAAAATTATTTCAACTGGGGCTCATACATGTCTATGAATATGGGCAATATTTTTATGCCCGTGTATTTTCACATTTAATAAAAATATTTATGGTCATATCCAGTACTTTCTTGCTTCTGTTTCATGTTTAACCTTTTAGTTAAAATTCTAAGAAAGTCCATCTTAGAAGTCTGTTTTCAACTTTATTGCACACAAAATCAGTGACCGAGTTGACAGAAAGGCTTTCTCCTTTACGAGTTTACAGGGAAGGTCGGAGCACATGTAGATATGTTTAAAAATCCTTTAACTCACCAAGTCCTAGGAAAATGGGACTTAAAATCGTGAGTTATTTTTCTACTTTAATGTTAAAGTCTAGCAGGTGGCGTCAGCTGACTCTTACTACTCGTGTGTTGTCTCGGATACAGAAGGCGCCATAGCACATCCAGGAGTAAACTTCTGGAGCAACGAAGCCGGCTTTCTAGTTCAGTCGTCTGTCCAGTATTGAAGGAAACTGTAATAAATGTATATACAACTTTTACAGGAACATAGAAGCTTTCCAATCGCTAGTGGCAGTCTTGATGTCATGACAGTGTAGAAGCAGTCAGCCGCTGCAGAGGCCAGTGCTGCCTGATGCCGGAAGCAGAGGGCATCGATGGTCATTCTTTTCTCAGCCTCAGGCTGGCCCTGAGCAGGCACTGTTACTACTCTCAGCTTTGGGCTTCATGGTCCTTTAAAAGTATGCAATTATCTTAGGGCCTTCAGTTCCTATCCCGAGGACTCTAAACCCCAGACCCTGTCTTTTTTCCCTTTTTTGGAGCAGATCCTTCCACGGGAGATGTGCACACGGCACACATAATCAACATGTACATTTAGCTGCTTTTGTCCATTTTCTGCCGAGACCCCAAAGAAACAAAATCCCTAGACAAAGGAGTTTGGTGACTTCCTCTGTTGGGGATTTCCCTTCCTTCTGAAGTTGATTTTCTCACTGTTTCTCAGTTTTCTGTAATCGTCCTGCTTCTGCTTCCTGGAGAGTCTGTATCACTGACCTCAGCCCCTGTCCCCGGTTGATCCTGGATGACTCTCTGGGGCCTTAGACCATAAACCCCTGGGGTACGAGAGGCCTGTTACTCTCAACTGTATGACGCCATGGGCTTTGAGCCTCAGTCCTTTAGGTGCTTCATTTTAAACCAGCAGTGGCTTAAACCCACTAAAGTTACAGTAGCGGTCAAGATAGTGACTGGGGGCAACTGTAGACTTCAACTCTAAGCACAGGCTCATCAGTACCTTTGAGTGGTCGCTAAAATGTGTCAGCTGTATGAGCTGCTTTGCTAGTAGTATTTCAGCAAAGAAAGCTTTTCTGAAGAGTCAGCCATGCCTTCATCACTGAGCAAGTTCTGCCTTGCCCTGCAGTGACGGCTGGTTCTCTGGAAGCTGCTTGTGGGTAGAGCCAGGCAGTCTGCGGGGGCTGGAATTAGGACTTGGAGCGGAGGTATAAGCTTCCTCTAATTAATCTATTTTTCTAATATTAATGAAGTGTCTGACTTTTATCTTCTCTAGCTGGCACGGATGAGAGTGTATTTGATTTTACCTCATTAGGGACTTCAGGGTAAACTAGAGCTAAGTGGTGAACATTTCTGAAAGGAAACCGTTTGCATCTGAGTGCTATGAAAATTAGGTTTTCAGCTTATAGGTAGGGCCTACTTGAATCACTAAAACTCAGGAAGGGTCAAAGCATTCTTATTCTCAGCCTAGGTAGTGCTTTACATTCTTCCTTGAGGGGGGTGGAAGCTACTCAGTTACAAATGTATTGTGCTTTTTCCAGGGTTTTTTTCTGGTTAAAATTTCATGGTGTGCCTGCATGGGAGAGCCAGATTTCAGGATCGTGGATACAGTACTGCACTGCACTGTGCTGTGACCAGGAGCAGAGACCCAGATGGCCCCCTCAGCCTCGCTGGGTCCTCCCCTGGCTTACTCGAGTAGTGCAGTGAAAGATGGATTCACTGAGTTTAGCATAAAAGAATTCTCAACGGGGCCATGTCCTAGGTAGGGTTACCATTACTGACGAAACACCATGACCGTGCAACTTGGGGAGGGAAGGGTTATTGGATTTACACTTCACTGTTCATCACTGAAGTCAGGGCAGGAACTCAAACAGAGTAGGGTCCTGGAGGCAGGGGCTGATGCAGAGGCCATGCAGGCTGCTGACTTGTTCCCCATGCCTTGCTCTGCTTTCTTACAGAGCCCTGGACCACCAGCCCAGGGATGGCACCACTCACAATGGGCTGGGCCCAACCCAGCAATCAATTAAGAAAATGCCCTACAGGTGCGCCTAAAGCCCTGTCTTATGGAGGCATTTTGTTAATTGAGGTTCCCTCCTCTCAGACGACTTTAGCTTGTGTCTAGTTGACATAAACCATCCAGCACAATTGATCCCTTGCCAGTTTGACACACACATCTCTGTAAAGCCATAACTTTCTTGTTTATACCCAAGATAATATTAACATAAACATCACAATATAAACTATTTTACAAACTTAAAAAAAGTCCCACAATTGTAGGCAGAGTTTTTTGTGTCCATCAAGTCAGCTCTGTCCCACCAGCGGCTCCCAAATAACCACACAGAGACTTACTATTAATTGTAAATGCTTGGTTGATAGCTTAGGCTTGTTACTAACTAGCTCTATTTCTTATCTATGTTCTACCACAGCATGGCGTGTTTATCTCCTGTGCTCTCTGGGGCCGGCTGGGGGTTCCTGGTGACTGCCTCCTTCCCCTGCACACTCTTTTTCCCTGTCCACCAATCCTGCCTAACCTCGTCCTGCCCAGCTATTGGGAATTAGCTCTTTATACTCTAAGGAGAACAACACATATTCACATGCTACAAAAATATTGTCCTGCAGCACACAATCTTATTAATTCAAACACTCTAAAAATTCAGTCTTGAGCAAGCAAGCAAGCAAACAAAAAAAACACTAATTCAAACACTAAAAATTCAGTCTTAAAACAAGCAAACAAACAAAAAACGTCTTTTAAAGTCAAAAGTCAAGTGTGGGCTCCTATAAAGTAAAAGGTAAGTTAAAAACTTTATTTCAAGAGAGAAGAACTAGTCACAATTAGATAAAACTAATACCAAATTTTAACATTATAAATCACTCAGTGTTTAGTATTTGGGATTCACTCACAATCTTCTGGACTCTTCCAAGGGGCTTGGGTCACTCCTCTGGCTCTGAAGTGCACACAGCTGTCTTCTAGGCTCAGCTGCTGATGGTGGTGGTGGTTGTCCCATGGTACTGGCATCTCAAAAATGCTGGGATTTCTTGCTGCAACTGGGCTGTACTTTCACCAATAGCTTCTCCTGGGCACACTTCATGGTGCCAAGCCTCAGCTTCTCTGCATGAACCCTTCAGTCCTGAGACTTCAACTGCTATTGAGGCTGCACCTTCTCTAATGGCCTCTCCTGGCCTCTCACAGTGCCAAGACTCAGCTGTTCTCCATGACCCCTTCATGCTTCCAAACTCAGTACCAGTTGCCAATCTCAAGTTACCAAGCTTGACTGCCAGCACATGGTCTGCCTGTTCTGCCTCTGGAACACAGCTTGTGTGCGGACTCTCTGGAAACCTTTCCCAGAAGACTTCACCTCACTGATGCTGGGCTCTTAACCACAGCTGATTCTTCATCCCCAGCTGGCCAGCATCCATTGTTCCAGCAAAAAAAAAAAAAGGTTTTACTTCAGTGGTTCTGGTTTCTTCTTAACCACAGCAAACTCTTCAGCTCCAGTTCACCAGATGCCAGATACCTCACACAAATGTCCAAGGAGAGTTTTTGCTTCCCCTGAAACCTCACAAGCCAGGCCTCTAACAGTTTGCACTGCTTTTAAGATTCTTGTCTTCCAAGCTCCTAGAGCATAGTGCACTGAGCTCTCACACTTAATGGTTTGCTAGACCAGCAGAGTTCAAGGTCCTTCCATAATCCTCCCTAAGACAGTATGATCAGGCCTATGGCTGAACTAGCATTCTTCTGCCCTAGTTAGGGTCAGGTCTATGGCTGCACTAAGGTACTCCTGCCCTAGTTAGGGTCAGGTCTATGGC
>LOJH01036512.1:0-14400 GCA_001685095.1 Ellobius talpinus | reverse complement strand
GCACTAAGGTACTCCTGCCCTAGTTAGGGTCAGGTCTATGGCTGCACTAAGGTACTCCTGCCCTAGTTAGGGTCATGTCTATGGCTGCACTAAGGTACTCCTGCCCTAGTTAGGGTCAGGTCTATGGCTGCACTAAGGTACTCCTGCCCTAGTTAGGGTCATCATTGCTGTGATGGACCACCACGATCAAAACGGCTTGCAGGAGGAAAGGGTGTGTTAAGCTCACACTTCCATATCACTGTTCACTGAAGGAGGTCAGGACAGAAACCCAATCAGGGTAGCACTCTGGAGGCAGGAGCTGATGCAGAGGCCATGTAAGGGTGCTGATTTGTTGCAGGATATTTGATCACACTGTGAAACCTGAGAATGCATTATTTACTGGGGAAAAAACCTCTAGTTGTGGCATGGTTCAGCCCTATTATATACCCTTTTAAGAGATTAAGTAAAATTAACCATAGGTTGAGAGGTGGGGCAAACAACCAGTTGCAAAAAAAAAAAAGTTATAGAGCATGAGAGGGCGTCAGGAAGACAGAGAGACAGGAAGTAGTAGGAAGGGACTTTGAATTTGGTAGTCCTTTTCTTTTGGGGTGGCTGAAGAGAAGCTCCCTTTGCAGGGAGGCAACAAAGGCATGCTGTCCCTGCCTCTCTGAGCTAGCTGATTTTCATCCCGGCATCTGGCTCCCGGGTCTTTATTGATAAAGTAGAACAACAGAGACTTAGTTTAAAGCTATATTTGGCAGCAGTGGCAGAGGTGGTGCGGTGGTACACAGAAGTCCCACTGGCCTTGGCCTTAGCAGTGTGGTGGCTGCTGCAAAGCCAGTCAGTAGCTAAGACAACAGTAGGCTCAGGTGCAGTGCTGTGCTACAGGAAACAACACTGACTCGTTGCTCATTGCTTGTTTAGCCTGTTTTCTTATAGAACTCATGAGCATCAGCCCAGGGATGGCACCACCCTCAGTGAGCTGGGCCCTCCCCCATCAATTACTAATTTAGAGAATTTCCCACAAGTTTGCCTGTAGCACATCTTATGGTGGCATTTTCTTAACTGAGGTTTCCTCCTCTAGATGACTTTAGATTTTTGTCAAGTTGGCATAAAACTAGCCAGCACAAGGCATTTTAAAAAAGAACGTCCTTGCAAAGAAATACATAATGCAAAAATCTGGATTTTCTAGTATATATACTAATCTAGAAATGAGACATGTAAATTATGAAATCTGATATTTTAAGGCAGAAATTAATTACAATAGAAATTGAATGTCTTAATAAAAACAGTGAGCAAAGAGGCAGAGGAAGGTATTGTCTTAATTGGAATGTGGACTGTCAGGGGGAGGATATTGCTCAGGTTTGGATCTTAACTATACCCCAAAGGTCCACATCCTGAAAGATTTGGTTACCAGCCTTCTTAAGAGATCAGACCCAGTGGGAAAAAGTGAGGTTATCGATGCTCTTGTGGGTATGGAGACCTCAGCCCCATTCTCTCCCTCTCTTGCTTCCCAGCAGCCATGAGGTGAACATACCTCCTCCTCATGAGCTCCTAGGATGTACTGTGCTCTCACGAGCCCAAAGCAACATGGGCAACTGAAATCCTGAGCGAAAACAAACCTTTCTTCCAGGAGTACTCTGTCACAGCCACAAAAAGCTAATGAACTGGGCATTTTTCAGATTTTCTAGGATATATTGTGAGATACAGTGGATCATCTAACCGAAGAGTTAAAGGGAATCAAGGCACAGATGGCTTCTGTCTTGTATGGAACTTGTATACATACCTGTCCCAAGATGAACAGCCCATTTCTAGAGGGTTCCTCATTACACGGGAGGTTTTCAAGATGACCTGCTCTGTCTGAAAGTAGCCAGAAGGGTGCCTGGGACACTAGGCAGTGTCTAGTAAATGTTAGTAGCTTTAGTAAATGTTTCTCATGAGGAATCTGGAGAGCTTTTCAAGCTGTCAGAAATTCCAATGGTTCTAGCAGACCTATCAGAGGTGTGCAATCTTCTCACACTGCACAGGAGGCTGCATCTGCAGATGTGCTGAGACTCATTGATAACTGTCCCCAGAATGAACGCAGCCCATAGCACATGTGAGCCAAGGGCCACAGGCCGGACACCCTGATCACACTTTGGTGGGTGAGATCTAAATGACACAGAAGTATAGTCTAGTCCCAAGATGCTATAAGTATAGAATATTTGAGTAGTTAAAAAATAGTTACTATTTCTATTTAGCTACTTAAACACAGCAGGGGAAATCTTTTACTTAGTTCCTATAGGACTGTAAGGTTTACGTCTTTTACTTAGTTTCTATAAAAAAAATTCAGTCTTTTAAAAAATGCATACATGTATGGATATGCCTATCATTTTATGAAATAAAAACATTCAAAACAATGTAAACACAACACCAGATTAGGATTTAAGTTAAATAAATGATCACAGTGCAACATGACTTCCATTAAAAATGATAATAAAACTGGCTTATTTTTAATAATTGAGAGAAAGCCATGAGTCCCTTTTCTTAAAAAAGCATGAGTTTCTGTAATTTAAATACATTCCGTGAGTAAGGAAATATGGGTGTACTTAAAGTTGGAATCCTAAAAGATGTTGATGGTTTGATAAGCAGCAATGAGGACCTTCCAGGACTTTCAAAGGCCTTCCAGGACATTTGACAACATCAAACTAACTGTTAAAACAACAACAACATCATCATCATCATCTTAAGAAAAAAGAATAATCTATCAACCACATAAATTAAGTTTATTTTAAAACTACAAGTATTTTAAATAGAGTTTATAAAAAGTGAATAGTAGGTCAGTAATTTGAATGAAGTGGCCTACTGGTTAGCAGTTCCACAAATGCCCAGCAGGTGGCAGAATCTCATCCTAGTTCATCTTCCTGAATCCACTGCTAGAGCTCATCATGCACAGATACTGCAGGGAAGCAAAGGTGCAGTCAGATTTGGAAATCTCATAAAACCAGCCTACAATGTCACGAAGATATCCATACTATACTATATGCGTTATATATGGAGAGTCCAAGTTCTGACAGACTTGCCTGTTAATTCACTGTCTAAATACTGTGCCATTCAGTGTGGACATTTTGGCACCAATTCTACCACATCATAAATATGTGTCTCTTTAAACACCTATAGAATGTGAATGCACACAAGTCTATAAGAACAAGAAACACACACACACACAAGCACAAATAGAATTTTGTAAATAAAATTAAATTATATAAACAAATATGACATAGGGTTAAAACCTCATGTAGCTTAAGATAAATGATACTCGACAGACAGAGGCCTTTAAGAACACAGATATGCTGCCTGGGCTGACTGAAGACACAAAAGACATACAGAGAGAACATCCAAATTAACAAAATCAGAAACAAAAAGGGGAACATAACAGACACGGAGGCAATCCAGAAAATCATGAGGTCATACTTGAAAAACCTATACTTCATAAAATTGGAAAATATGAAAGAAATGGATAATTTTCTTAACTAACTTATCAAAGTTAAATCAAAATCAGATAAACAAATTAAATAGACCTATAAATCCTAAGGAAATAGAAGCAGACATTAAAAGTCTCCCAACCCAAAAAGCCTAGGGCCAGATGATTTTAGCACAGAATTCTATCAGACTTTTCAGAGAAGACAGAAACAGAAGGAACATTGTCCAATTCTTTCTATGAAGGCCACAATTTCCCTGATACCCAAACCATACAAAGATTCAACAAAGAAAAATAATTACAGACCAATTTCCTTTATGAACATAGGTATAAAAACTCAACAAAAATACCTGTAAACTGAATCTAAAAACTCAATGAAAGATCATCTGCCATGATCAAGTAGGCTTCATCTCATAGGTGCAGGGATGGTTCAACATATGGAAATTGTCAATGTAATCCATCATATAACAAAGAAAAAAACACATGGTCATCTTGCTAGATGCTGAAAATGTCTTTGACAAAATCCAATGCCTAGTCATAAAAGTACTGGAAAGATTAGGGATACAAGAAACATACCTAAACATAATAAAGGCAATTTACAACAAACCTACAGCTAAAATCAGATTAAATGGAGAAAAACTCAAAGCAATTCCATTGAAATCAGGAACAAGACAAGGCTGTTCACTCTCCATATTTATTCACTATAGCTCTTGAAGTTCTGGGTGGAGCAAGAAGACAACTGAAGGAGATCGAGGGGTACAAACTGTTAAGAAGTCAATGTTGCTATTTGCAGAGGATACGATAGTTTACATGAGCAACCAAAAAGTCTACCAGGGAATCCAACTCATAAGCACCTTCATCGAAATGACTGGTTACAAGGCCAACTCATAAACACCTTCATCGAAATGACTGGTTACAAGGCCTCCTATATACAAACGGCAGACTGAGAAAAAATTAAGGAAACAACATCCTTCACAATAGCCACAAATAATGGAAAACATATTGGGTTAACGCTAACCAAGCAAGTGAAAGCTTGCATGACAAAAACTTTAAGTCTTTGAAGAAAGAACTTGAGGAAGATACAGAAGATGGAAAGATCTCCTATGCTTTTGGATAGGTAGAATTAACATAGTAAAACTGGCCATCCTACCAAAAGCAATCTACAGATTAAACACAAGCCCAATCAAAATTCCAACACAATTCTTTACAGAACCTGAAAGGATAATACTCAATTTCATATGGCAAAGGAAAAAAAAAAAACAGGCTAGCTAAAACAATCTTGACCAATACAAGAACTTCTGGAGGCATCACCACCCCTGATCAAGCTCTACTGCAGAGCTGTAGTAATAAAAACTGCACAGTGTTGGCATAAAAAGACATGTTGATCAATGGAATCAAATCAAAATTTGGATATAAATCCACACACCTATTGGCAACTGATTTTTGATTAAAAAAGCCATAAATAATAGGAAAAAGAAGCATTTTCAACTACTGGTGCTGGTCTGGCTGAGTTTTTGGCAAGTAGAAGACTGCAGATAGATCCATCTATCACCCTGCACAAAACTGAAGTCCAAGAGGATCTAAGAACTCAACATAAACAATGAACCGGAATAGCCTTGAACACACTGGCACAGGAGACAACTTCCTGAACAGAATGCCAATAGTGCAGACATTAAGATCAACAATTAATAAATGGAACCTCATCAAACTGAAAAACTTCTGTAAGGCAAAGGACATTGTCAATAGGACAAAATAGCAGACTACGAAATGAAAAGAAATTTTATCAATCCCATATTCAATAGAGCACTAATTTCCAAGTAGGAGTCAGAGGTATCAAGGACACCGGAAGAACAGAGTCCACAGAATCAACTAAGCAGGGCTCACGAGAGCTCACAGAGCCTGAAGCAGCAATCACAGAGCTTGCATGGGTCAGAGATAGGCCCTCTGCATATATGCTATGGTTGTTTACCCTGAGGTTTTGTGGGACTCCCAACAGTGGGAGTGGGGCTGTCTCTATTTTGCCTACTCTTGGGACCCTTTTCCTCCTCCTACTGCGTTGCCTTGTCCAGCATTGATGTGAGGGGTTATGCCTGGTCTTGTAACATGTTAGGCTGCATTTGGTTGATATTACTGGGAATCTGCTCAGTTTTCAAGAGAAATGGAGAAGCAGTGGATCTGGGGGAAGGGGAGGTGGGGGAGGTAACTGGGAAGAGTGGAGGGAGAGGAGGCTGCAGTTAGGATGTATTGTATCAGAGGAGAAAAAAACAAAAACAAAGTATTATAAGAAACTGTACAACAAGCATTTGGTGTCTTGGATGAAGTAAGTAAACTCCTAGAAAGACAAACATTGCTGAATGATTACATTCAGTGGACAAATGTCAAGATAACAGAGCTTTGTGAACAGGACAAATGACAAAAACCAAGTCCACAACCTTCAACTCACAACTATAGAGACTAGGACCAGGAACAAGGGCAGTCTGTGTTATATATGACAATTCTCAAGGTAGGAGGCAATGCTTCTTTGTGAGCTATCAAAGGCATTTTAATTAGTTTTGAGCACTTTCATATTTGGGAAATTCAATATAATCTTAGAGATAAAAGTTCCTCTATTTTTAACAACCGCTTTTAGTAAACACACTTCCTAAAAATCATGTTATACTGCTCATTTATATAAAGATTGGAGTTAATGTGATATTCTGTCTTAGATGTGCTTAAATGTTTCAGAGAAAGCCACTAATATATACAATTAATATACATTTCAATAAATAATTTGTGAGCTTAGCCTATGTAAACTGAAATTCTTTAAAAAATTTATTTAAATTTTTTTATTAGATTTATTATTTAATTTTATGTGTTTTTTGCCTGCATAGATAAATGTGCACCATGCTTGGTGTTCACAGAATTTAAATGAAGGCACCAGGTCCCCTGGCACAGGAGTTTCAGACAGCTGTGACCACCATGTGGATGCTGGGCATTGAACCTGAGTCCTCTGCGAGAGCAGCAGTGCTCTTACTTGCTGAGCTATCTCTCCGGTCCCTGAAATAAAACTTTTAATCATGTCATATACTTTCCTAATGAAGTACTGACAGCGCTTTCATGGCTTCACTAGAGTCTGTGACTTATCCTGATCTTATTAACACAACACATGGCTCACGTGCAATCACTTACCTGTGCTTTTCTTATTTTCAAGATGATCTAATAATTTTCGTATTTCTCTGTCATATTTGACCCATTCTGGGACAATCCTTGCAGCAGCTTCCAGTTTGGGTTCTTTTGTTTTGGGATTATTGCACTAAAAGTTCAAACAAAATTTGTTAGTAAAACAGAAAAAAAGACCACATTTCGGGAGAAACAAAGGAAACACTTGAGACCCTTAGGGTGTATGTCACTAGGGCTGACGTAAGCAGGGCCACACCGCGCGTCGGCTGGCTGGAGTCTGGCAGGACTGGAGGACACCGGGGCTGGCCTTCCCTGCCCTTTCTGGCCGGCTGCCTGTGATGCGGAGCAGAGCAGCACAGATGGAGTCACTGACCACCAGGGTGAGAACTGGGCACACTAGGAGGCTCTAGGGAAAGAACAAAGACGCGCCCTTCTGGGGAATGCATTGCGTCACCAATGTGTTCTCTTCCGAGCTAAAGGTCCAGAATTGTCTACTGAGTATAAAAATGTACAGAGCGTGCTCAGTATGGAGACTAGGGTGATAGTTTCTGGCCATCATGTACTCTTGCCTCATGAAGATGGCAATGCTCTGCTTTATTCTGCATTTACCGAGATCATCTACACTGCACCCAGTCTTGTCTGAATGCTGTCAATGGGACCACAATGACGGGGAGACAAGGTGAGTCTGGACCTGGACATCAGGGACACAGTCATATGCTGAAAGTGTCACCACTTCATCCTTAATGAGAACGGGAGGCAGGAACCAGTGAGGTGCAGGAGACTACAGCAGCAGTCTGAGAATGTCCTTGCTGGAGGCCAGGGGTTCCAGAGTTATCTCTCACCCTTGCCTGGGAGCTCTCTAAGTGAGGGTGTGATGGGAACTGAGAGGAGGCAGGGGACACCTTGAGGTTGGGCCATCCTGGCCTACCAGAACCTGGCCCTTCTCCATGACTCACCCAAGTCTCTGTCATGTTCTCTAATGAGCACACTGACTAGTAACTCAATGGTGCCTGTATTTCCAAGACCCTTCCTCCATAGAGGAGCCTCACTCTCTCTTTATGAAGCTACTTGGTGTTTGAATAAAAATGGCCTCCAAAGGCTCATATACTTGAATGCTTAGTTCCTAGTCTATGGAACTGTTTGGGAAGAACTAGGAGGTGTGGCCTTATTGGAGGAGGTGTGTCACTGAAGGTGGGCATTGAGGTTTCAAAAGCCCACGTCATTCCCAGTCATCTCCCTCTGTCTCGGGCTTGTGCGCCAAGAAGTGAGCTCTCAGCTACTGCTTCAGTGCCATGCTTGGTTGGCTGCAGCCATGCTCCCTCTTCCATGGTGGTCATGGACTCTAACCCTTCAGAACTGTAAGCATCCTGTAAAATTTTTTCTCTGTAAGTTAATGTGGTAGTTTGAATGTAATCAGCCCCCACAATCCCAAAGGGAGTGACACTATTAGGAAGGGTAGCCTTTGTTGAAGTAGGTGTGTTCTTACTGGAAGACGGATCACCACAGGGGCAGACTTTGAGGGCTCTTTAACTCTAGCTTCACTCAATGTGACACACAGTCCACTTCCTGTTGCTGCTTCTCTAGGACCACATCTGCCTGCATGCTGCCATGTCCCACCTCTGAACTGGATGGGAGCCACCCCCAAAAATATTTTCCTTTATAAGAATTGCCATGGTCATTCTAAAAGTTAGTTTGGTTATGGTGACTCATCACAGCTATAGAAAAGTAACTGCTAGGAATATTCTGAAGATGAGCCTCTCCACTGATGCACATAATTCCAATCAGACCAAATGAGACTGAATCAAAGCCCATGTTTACTGCAGCACTCCTGGGTGGCCAGAAAAACATGGCGGGGAAAGGAGGGGCACACAAAACCCAAAGACCATGTGTTCTTTTTCTTGGTGGCAGCCTAAATAGCCCGTGGGAGTGGTCCTGACCCTCCCTGGGAAGGGGTTATTGCTTGGTGGGCTTTTCCGGAGGTGGAGTCTGGACCAAGGCAACTCAGGGCAAGGGGTCTTGAGATGGAGTTTTCTGCTCCATTGGTGCCCCAAGGATGTATGCCAGGGGCTGGGTTATGCTTTCAATCAATCATCAGTAACTAAGGCAGAAGTTGGTACTAGGGAGTGGTCTATTGCTCTGACAGACCTGACCCATATAACTTTTGGAGGAAGTGTGTTACACTTTGGACTAGGAAAGTGGTTAAACACTGTAAGTGGGCCATCCTGGTAGGATCTTGGAAGAACTGTGTGGGCCCAGCTTAAGAGCTTTCAGAAAGGAGCAGTATTAACATTAGCATGGGCTAGAGACCATTCTTGCGATATTTCTGCAAAGAATATAGATGCTTTCTGCCCTGTCTTAACCATCTCTATAGCCTCATGTTCTTTAATTTTTAAGTGTTTTTGAGGGGGAGCTGATTTATCCAAACACCCAAATTCATGCGGCTCCTCCTTTCTCTGTGTGCAGCTACTGCTATGAGAAACCCATGCATCTAAATCTGAAAGTTCCTCTTAGGCATGGATAAAGACACATCACCAACTTCTACCAAGGAAACCTCAGGATTCAGATGTGTTCCCCATTCCTGCTTCCTTTCTTCTACACTGTTTAGGAGAGAGACAGCAGACATGTTTTCTTCCTCCTTTAGTTTTGATGGGTTTGGTATTCTGGCTTGGCAGTTGTGATCTTTCAGAGTTTGGAATACATTGTTCTGAGCCTTCATGTTTTTTATGCTATCTACTGAGAGTCTGCTTTTCTTCTGATGGGCCTGCCTTAATACGGGAACTGGTGTTTGCTCCCTGCAGCTTTCAATATACTTCTTTGTTCTGAATATTTAGGGTTTTAACTATATATTCTGTGGAGAAGCTTTCCTTTGGTCTTGTCTATGTGGCATTCTAAATGCCTCCTGACCTAGACAGACTTGTCTACCCTCCAGTTTCCTAGTTGATTGATTTTTTCCTATGCCATCAGCACGAATTTTTCTCTGTCTACGCTCATGATTCATAGACATGCTCTTTGCGCAGTGTCCCCATTTGCACTTTCTTTTGAACTTTGCCATGGATTATCTTTATATATTTGTTTCCTTACTAATCAGCAGACCTGAGGGTAGTCTTGGGGATCTCCTGAACACAGCTTTTTACTTAATTCATAAGAGACTAAAAGAAGAAATGTGGTAATAATATGTGTGAGCCATTTCATTTGCAAAACAGCACATTTAAATTTGGACACTTTGCATACGCTTATATGCAAACGAGACAGCCATACTCACCAGATCGATGGTTTTGGCTCTTTGTTTAGACTCGTCATCGCACCAGGTCTCACACCACAGCCAGTCTTGAGGAAGAGACTTGATGGCAACTTGGTAAATCATATTGTTGGGAAGATCCTACAGAAAAAAGTTAATATGCTAGAGTCTGGATCAAATCGTCATTTAGACTTTAAATATATCATAAAATTCCACAATTTGAGACATCTCCATGTGGTAAGCTTGGCATGCTTAATCTAACCTAAGAATCTTGTGTCATACATGTATGAACACTTGACCTAGAACTACACCCAGAGTCAGATAAGAATAAGGTCTGACAACTGTCACCCCGTGTTACCGGCCGTGCACAGCCTCCCCTTCTCTACTTACCTGAATAGCAGAACCACGATTAGGTACTTACACGTACCTGTCCTTTTTACTTTTTTGTTTTTATCTTTTAAATTTTAAAAATGTTTATTTTTATTTCTGTGCGAGAGTGCTTTATCTCCATGCATGCAAGTCACTGCATGTGTGGGTGGTGCCTGCTGAGTCCAGAAGAGAGTCAGATGCCCTGAACCGGAGTCAGCTACAGCCATGAGCCACTGCTAGGGGTGCTGGGCACCAAACCCAGTCCTCTGTGTGTGCTACCAAGCGCTGAGCCGCCTCCCCAGCACCTGACAGTGTTGTTTATGTTGAACATCGTCATATTCTCCAGATTCTCAAGTCATCTTACTCTCTTGTCGGAAGAGATGTTGTAAGAACAATTTTATATTTCTGCATGCTCAAGGCTTCCTAATCAAAGATTGCTGGCACATAATTTGAAAAACAGGCCTAGTAGTTAAAGACAGAGACTTTTTAGAGAGACTTAGTGTGTTTCCCCTGAGGTATCTATTTGTATTCCAGCCAGAGAGCCCTTCTTTCTTCCCAGAAGTGTAGCTATCTAAGCATACTACCTCAGTCTCTGAGAGGTTGAAGTTATTTTGCATTAGATGTCCCATGTATCCTTAAGATTCAAAACTTCAGGGTTCTACTCTCACCGGCCCTACTAAATATCTTATAGGATGTCCTAGAAAAGTAAAATGAAACCAGGAGAGGAAGTAAAAATGTGCAGATTGGAAAGAAGGGTTAAAGGCTCTGATATTTGCAAGTAAGAGGGTTATGTGTTCAGGAAAGCTCCACAAATCATGAATAAAATCCCTGGGCTAATGTGAAGAGTGAAATTATATCATTTGGGAATGACTGCAGCTAGAGACGACTGCATTAAACAAAGCCAGCCAGCCTCAGGAAGACAAGTGTCACATGCATTCTCTCACATTATTCCTAGGTTTTGTGTAGATGCATAAAAATCAGGTACATATAAAACAATACCAAAGCGCTAGTGAGTAGAAAAGCTTCAGTGTTTATACACAATGCAGTCAAAAGGAAAAATGAATGCCATCATTTGCAGCAAAGCTGAGGTGGAGAGCATCACGTTAAATGAAACAAGCCAGACATGGACAGACTAATTCTCGGGCGTGTCAATAGAAAAGTGCTAGTTAAAGCAATAAAACAGAAAAGATTAGAATAGACTGTGACTTCAATTTTGTTGGTAGTTCCCCTTTCTCTGATGCTTTTCTCATGCTCTAGCGACAAAGCCATCCAGCAAAAATTGATGCTTGGTGACAGCCCACAACCCGCAGGTGAATGAATCTTCCATGTAGTGGCTTTTGAAGAAGTCCATACAACTTGAAATGACCATATCTTATCAAGCATCCAATGAGCAGGTGCTATGGGGTGTGGCAGAGCATCAGCCATGCCTGCTTCAGATCACTGATCCACAGAAACTGCCTCTTTTAGTCACTAGATTTTACAGTAAGGTGCCATGTAGCAATAGACAACTGCTACGATTATTCCAGTTGTCTGTTAGAAATAAAGTTGTGAACATTAATGTACAAGACTATGGGTAACATATACATACAAGTAGATATATATTTAACTTAATAAATAACCAAAATTCTTATATCTCTCAAACATAGAATGCCCACTTTCACCATTGGGAATACCAACATGAATAATTTTTTTGGCCTCTATATGAAACCCATTCTAATTCTACCTTCATAGGGACCAACTTTATACTAAAACCCCCAAACTTGATTGACCATTCGAACCCTATTTATAATATTTTCCTATTTTATTTCTTCTCCAAAAATTAATTGCACACATGTGTACACACATATACATACATACATTATATATATATATATGGTAACTAGAATGAAAGCATTGGGACCTCAAGAATAATTTTGCTTGGATTTCTATGGTTTCAGGTCTTAGGAGAGTATGTGGCACATATGAAGTACACGAAACATACCAGCTAGGTAAATATGGGCTTAGTCATTAGGAATAGTAAGGATCATGAACTGTGCTGTCTTTCACGTCTGTTTAAATCATATGAAATATTTTGAGGCAATAATGAATAATTTAATGGGATATGAGGAAGGAGGTGTCTGCCGGGTGTCTTCAGGGAGCACAGGACAAACAGAGTTCTTCTTGAAGCTCAGCACACAAAACACAGAATGGGAGAGGGAGGCAGGCCTGTGTCAAGAGGGAAAGCAAGTAGAAGAGGTGACTAAATGATGGGGGGATGGAGAGGCGGAGGAGCAAGGTCAGGAGTGGGAAAGTGAGAATCCTGTTAGCATGAAGAACGCTGAGCTGAAATGAAAAATGAAGTCTATGCGGAGGTGTTCGATGGAGGGCAGATGGCTGGAAAGGGCTCTGTGTGTATGAAGGGTACGGAAACAGTTTATACACACAGGAATTTATTCATTAGAATTTGTCGTAGTACTTACCTGATCTAGGTTTGAAAGACTATTTGGATCTTGGCTAAGAGCCTGGTACTGGCCCCGGAGCCTATCGCCTGCGGAGATTCTCCGGAACTTCTTGAGATCCACCACATATAAGGCACTGAAAAGAGAAGCGCCCTTTAGTCCTCTGTGGTGCTTGTGTGGCTGTCCCAGGGACTGTGCACACAATGGGATCTGCAGAGGCTGGCTGTCCCCAGGGACCGAGTATACAATGGATCTGCAGAGGCTGGCTGTCCCCAGGGACCGTTTATACAATGGATCTGCAGGGGCTGGGCTGTCCCCAGGGACCGTGTATACAATGGATCTGCAGAGGCTGGCTGTCCCCAGGGACCGTGTATACAATGGATCTGCAGGGGCTGGGCTTGTAAGTTTTGCTGTCAACTTGACACAAGCTAGAGTTACTTGGGAGGAAGCAGCTGAAAAGATGCCTCCATCAGATCAACCTGTAGGCATGTCTGTGGGGAATCTTCTTGATTAATGATTGATGTAGGACGGCCCAGACCCCTGTGGGTGGTGTGATCCCTGGGCAGTGGTTTTGGGGTGTATAAGCAAGAAACTGAGCAGCTATGTAGAGTGAGCTAGGAATCAGTGTTTCTCCACTGGTTTCTGCTCCAGTTAGTGTCTCCAGGTTACTCCCTTTATGAGGGTCTGTAAGCACCAAAATAAGACAAATCCTTTCCTCCTCAAATAACTTTTGGTCATGGTGTTTATTATAACAACAGAAAGCAAGGTAGGACAGACACCTTAGAACCTAACAAATAATTCTTTCATAAATCAGAGTCTAATGTTCTGGTATTTCCCCAGAGCTTGAGGTTTGCTATAACAATGGCAGAACATATATATTTCAGGTCATCTCAAACCTTTCCAAATTTTCATGAAACTCACAGTCCTACAGATAAGCAACTGCCAGGAGTCAGTGTCTGAACTTGGTTATTGACAAACTTTAGATCTTGCAGCAGACAGGTGCATGCTCCTGCTTGGTTCAACCAGGTACTATGAAAGGAAGACCTGAGCAAGTCACCTAAATGCTGACTGCTTCAGTTTCCACAGCTATAAAATGGAGGATATTGAGACTGTAAGAAAACTCTATGAGTTCATGTATTAAAGTTCACACACGGGAGACTTCCACAGACGGCGCATAATCAGTATAATTGTGAATGAATACAACAGTCAGTCACAGGACAGAGGAATGCGAACTGTCTTACCTAATATGGTATTTCCTTTTCACCAGATGCGATGCCCAGTATCCCGTTTTCCAGAAACGGTACCCATCCATTTCAGTGCGGCTGTCACAGAACGGAGTATATCCGTAAGGAGCTCCACCCAGATCAAAGTCTCGAAGCTCTTTTAGGTCATGCCTCACAATCTAAGTAATAAAAACAGCGTCCAGCATAGGTTGTAAAATATCATGAGCTCTTTTGGTGTAACTTTCATATTCTGACCTTACTGCACACATGCAGAAAGGTGCATTTCCCCATATCATTGCCACAGAACATGAATTTACTGAACGTTCATGTTTTTCTTGTTCTCACAGATTAAAAGAAGCATATGCTTTATAGTCTATCTGTATAATTATGGTCTTATCAGTGAGGTGCCTGGTTCTATCATTTATAAGCAAACTTGTTGCTATAACACACACTATGGGAATATAACACACACTATGGGAATATAACACACACTGTGGGAATATAACACACACTGTGGGAATATAACACACACTG
>LOJH01036511.1:0-15502 GCA_001685095.1 Ellobius talpinus | reverse complement strand
CTTTATGTACTAGAGAAACAGAGTCATGTGTAGAAGGCTGTGCCAGGCTTGTGTCCAAGGTCCTTTCTCTTTGACCAAATTCGTGGGATATTTGGGGAAACTGTATGCTCACCAAGGTGACAGTTTCCTTAATGTCTTTGTTAAACTTAGCATCTTGAAAATGTCAGCTCCTTTCTAGCCAGGGCGTTTCCGAGTATGTTCTCGTGGGAGATGGAAGTGAGCTTCAGAAACACCAAGGCGTGGGTCAGAGTTGAGCATAGACAGGGGCCGAGATCTGCAGTTGTCAGGGGAACCAGGAAGAGAGGCATGGGAAGGGAATGGGTTGACAGAATGCCAGGAACAGTTAGTTGCCTCATCACGTGGGATTTCTCTGGTGACCAAGAATTTGGTTTATATGTTCGGGTCACTCATAGACACTTGGGGGTACATTTCTGCCAAGTTTCACAGTTGAAAGACCACTAAAGGGAAGACTCATAGTATTTAGAGGTGGTTATTTTGGGGAAAGGAGACTTGGGAGTCTTTCCAGCCATGCAGGGAAGGCACATGGCTTTATTCATGAGTGTAAACATGCTTACAAGATGTAGCTGTAGAGTCACCTCTGCTGGAATGGGGTACAGGGATGTTTTTCTGCAGCTCACGAGCTGGTTTTCATCGTTCCCTTGTTTGTCACTGGACCTGTCCCATGGAGACCTGCTGTTCATGCCCAGGGATACAAAATGAAAGTCAGATAATGCCCCTACCTTCATGGAGCTTGTATATTGACATTTTATCCCCAAACCAAATGTACAGTTAAGGTGAATCCCCTTGCTTTCTTTGTTCATTATATTTCACCTAAAAACCAAACTGAATCTGTTTCACTGCAGATGGGAGCCACTAAGAGCCAGATGTGCTCCTTGAGAGCTTGTTGTCAGGCTCCAGCTGTGCTAGCCTGGGTCTGGTAGGCAGCCCTGAGCCCTGCCAACTGGGGCCCAGACACTGGTACAGGGTTAAACAATCAGTTCAATACCTCATCCGGTGGCGGTGGCTGGTTTCACTGTGTGCGTCCAACCGATGACCAGTGATGTGCAGGGCCGAGATCTCTGTGGGTAGAAACACCCAGAACAGAACCAAATATGACTTTACTGAAAACTTAGGTCCTGAAAGTTCTTGTCCATGGTCAGTTCCCTGTCTCCAGCTGCCCATGTAGGAAATCCAGGGCTACCATAGAGCTGTCATGGCTCTTTATTATCTTGTTTTCCTCTTACCCCACCCACCCCCAAGGTGAGAGGCATGTATTGTGTTGATCTTATCCAAATAGAGGTTTCCATTAAAAGTCCTAATTTCCACCTTTTGGAAACATCTGGATCCCTCAACAGGTCTGGCTTGGATTTTACCTGTCCATACTTTTGTCATGCAAGTAGGAATATCTCATAAGTGTAATATATCAGCCTACCTGTGTGGAAACTTTCAAAAGTAAACTGTAGAGGACTTGTTTTAATGGCCAGGCAGGTCTTGCTTTAACACAGGAGAATCTTGGGGTTTGGTGCTCTGTAGTCTAGCACGCTCATGACTACATAGTAGTTGTTAATCAACTGTTCACAGACTAAGTCAGAGATGACTCGATCCTAGTGAGGGGGGTGATTGGAGTTAAGGTAGCCATGTCTAGCAATAAGCAAAAGGGAGTGAGCCACACTTTTGTGCCCCAAAAGGAAAGGCTCTAATTGTTATAACTTCAGTGTCATTTTTTTCCACGTGTCTGGATAAAGACAGCTTCTAGCAGAAAGCACAAGATGGCAGAGGTGAAGTTTTTGCAGGTGCCTTTCTTGAAACTGAACCCCTAGATCCACATGACAATGGCTTTATCGCAGTGAAATACTCAGAAGTTTTTCCCAAGAAGTCCCACTGTGACTAGTGACAATAACAACAAAGTCACTGAAGTGGGGGGAATTCAGAATATATGTATATATATAATCAACTTTAGCCTCCTGGCTGCCTTGTGTAAATTCACTGTGCAGGAAACATAAGTGAAGCCATTTGGTTTGTGGCATGGGTGTGGGCGGGCTCAGGGGGTGGGGATAAAGTTGAGGCATTGCTATAGTATGAGGAGAGCCAGATGGCTGCATTACACATCTTTTGTGTTCTTGTTTGCTTCTTAAAGCAGTTGCAGAATTTTGCCCTCGGTGATATTTTCTTCTTCATGCCTTCATGTTCTGCTATGAATTTACTTTTGTCAGAGTGCTTTGAAAGAAAAACCTTACCGGGGGTATAATTTTTTTTTTAGCTTACATTATGAACTTGTGAAGTCAACAGTGTGCTCATAGCAATATAATTTTTTAAATGTTAAGTGTGTTGGTAAATAGTAGCAGGATCAGTTTTTCTTTTTTCCTAAGTGGTGACTTCAAGCATATTTTAATCAATTCCAGTAGAGATCTCTGCAAAGGATGCATGTGGAATTGATGATGCGTAGATGGAGGTGAATACGTAAAAAAATAAAGAGCGAGGTCTGTCTGATGATAAACTTACTTTCCCCATGGTTCACTACAGTCTCTCAGATTGTAGTTAACCTATAGGGTTCTGTTGAAAACCTGACTTGGTTAGTGTTCAAGTTATTGAGAGTAGCTTAGTACAGGTTGATGAGTTTTGCCCAAGTTTGTGGTTGGCATGTATTAGAAAATTTATATCTCCCTATATTTTTATATGAAATTTATATAGAAATCTGTTTGTTTTTATACTAAATGCAAAGCATCTTTTAAAGAAGGGTGTTTAACATGCTGTCATTACTTACAAAGACTGGCATTTCATCACTGGAGGCTTTAATAAGAAATTATTTCAGGGCTATTTTCCCCCATCCCGTCCCAGTGGAATGCTTCAGGATAATCAACATACTTTATACAGCCTTCGTTTACCTATCCTTGGATGGATAATGGTTTATTCTCCCGTAGTATACAGGTTTGGAGTTTGAGTGGGACCCTACAGTCCCTGACTAGCAAACAGAAAACCTATAGTCCCATCCTTATTGAATTCCCTGTTAGTCACAAGTCCGAGGCGACCCCTTCCATTAATGAATCCATTATAGGCATCGTATCCGATCAGCTCTTGAAATGTCTCAGTAAGTCTATCTTACAACATTAAGAAGATACTCGGCAGACTTAGAAGGTCCCCATCTGGACTGTGGAGTTCTTTCACTGTGAGATGTTTTGCCTTTTTGAGATAGCTCTCGCGTTTCTTCATCTGTTCAGCCCAGAGAAGTGCATATGAAAAGTCAGTGACTCCAGATCCATCTGTTGTTATTATTTTCCGCTGATAATTGGCTTGAACAATGAAAAGCCTGTGTCTGGAGCCTTTGAAACTGTACACCCTGTTTATTTTCTGGAGCTCTAGCTGCCATGGCCTTCCACCCTCCCCCTTCTTCCTCTCTCTAGGTCACAGCAAGTGGAGCTTGTGTGAGGATGACATCTTTGACTCTGTGCATCAGTATGTGTCACTCAGCCCCAAGAGCTTGCGTACGGATTTCTGTCCCAATCCCTGTCTGTATTGTTGGCTCCTGTGTCTGAGAGCCTTCCAGCAATAAGCCCAGGCTGAGCTGAAGTGCAGGGATCTCTTACCTGGGTTGTCGTCTATATTTCACTGTCCTCATTAAAATATTAATTTAGAGTACAGTATCTAATACCTATGGAATCAGATGCCACATCTAATTGTACAATATATTCAGTGTCATCGGGTTCACACAGTACAGCTCATTAATACCCATTCCGCCTTTCATACTTCCATTAGCTTACTCAGAGTGCTGTGGGCGAGCTAGGAAACACAGCGACCCACCTGAACTGCCCAAAGAGTTGTTAGAAGCAACACTGGGGTGGTCAGGAGCTTCTTCACAGTGGTAGATTGATTATATTTTTGTTCTGTGTCTTGTTTGATAAAGGGGAGACTGCTCTCATGTGTGGGGACCGGCGGTCTTGGAAGGTCAGTTCAGGGGAAAATAGTGAAGAGAACAGGAGTCTTTAGCTTCTCCAGGACCTATGCTTTGTTCTTTGGGATATTGGGGATCTTTTTATTTGTTTTAGTTTTTCTAGTATCTGTCATTGTCTATGTTTGAAGTAGGCCTTTGTTTTAATATTAAAAAAAATCTTTAAAGGGTGGATCTTTTGTTTTTTGCAGCAAATGATGAGATGACGCCCCTCTCTCCTGGGACAGTGCTATCTCAAAATAGTATACAAAATGTCCCATAGACATGGTGCTGTAAAGCTGAATTGCTTCCCCACAGTTCTGTGTGGCTTACAACCAGATAACTGAACATATTCCTTCTGTGTGTCATTTGAAATCATGTAAGACTGTAAAATCATTACAAAGTAATTAGCGGCTGACAAGATGGTTCAGTGGGTAAAGATGCTCTCCACTAAGCTTGATGACATGAGTTCTGAGCCTGTCATCTTACAAGTTCTTGCATGTGTGCAAGCACACCCACATAAATAAATGTAAAAATATATTGTTAACATATGGAATTAAAATTTGACGTTTAACTTATAATTCAAAAACTGAAAAACAAAATGGAGGGAAAAATAATTAAGTTACTAAGACCTACAAGTTGCCAGAACCAGAGGGTCAGAGGTCAGTAGAAGCTGACTCCTTAGTCTGAAGAAGACATGGTAGAAAATTCCCAGCCTTCATATGTTTTCCCTCTTGCTAAATTCCAGGGTTCTAAAGACAAATTACATTGAGGTATGACATATTTTTTCTGCAGAAATGGAGAAAATTGTTGACTGTAATTGCATTGTTTAATTGAAGTGATAAGTGGCCGAGGCCACTCACTTAAAAGCACCCTTCCTAATATCTGGATAATGTTTTTAAATGAGCGGTCATGCATTGGTGACATTTGAAAGGCAGGCATTTGGGATCTACTTTGGGAAAGCTCCCATTATTTTCCTTAAATGATTAGTGAGCTAAAGGATATTGTTAGTGAGTTAAGTGATACTGTGTGTACGTGTGTTTATTTGTATTCTCTTTAGATATGCATAAGTATTATATCTGCGATTCTGTGCAGTTATATTCATATGCATATGTATATGTGAACCTCTGATTTATGTATATTTTATAAATATACGTAAAATGTGCCTTGAGGGGTGTATAAAGTAACCTTAAACTGGGACTAAACCATAAGCTTCTTTAAAACCTTTCTTGATCATGGGCGGCTAAAGTACAGCCTGCAATGGAACTTCGCAGAAGTGCCACGTCCCAGCATGTTTTGGAAGTAGCTGGACATCAAAGTTTGTTCCTCAGTGCCACCCCCCAAAAGTGAATTCCTAATTACTGATGACCGTTATTTATTTCAATTGTTAGCGTAACAACATTCCATTTACAGGGAGGTCTCCGGGTTTAGTAGTGTCCCCTGGATCACGCAGTGTCTCCTGACAGAGGAGGCTAGGTAAGAAGGCACAGCGGGTGCCTGATTGAGCCAGTTGTTCATTTGCGGAGTGTTTGTGTTTATGCAAAGGGGCCTCTTCCTGCATATTTAATCTAGAGTAAGGCAGTGGCTTTGTTGTGTTTAGCCCACATACCTTCAGTCCTTCCTCACACTGCCGCCAGCCTGGGAACCCTGAGAGGAGAGCCTGCAGGACTAGGCTTCCCACTGCCTGTAGTTTCTCCCTTACAAACTCTTGAACTTCGGTTTTGTCCTGCGAGAGACTCGCCTCTCCTGTCCCTAAGCTCTGCTGCCTCACCATGAATGGGTAAGTGTGTGCCAAGCCAAGCTGATACTTTTGTTTCATTTTGCAAGTGTTGAGAGGGCACTTTGCTGCCCTTCTCAGTGCCTACGGAAAGCTGTCCTGGTTCCTGGGCAGTTTTCACTTGCAGGTTGCTTTGAAAGAGACCAGTACAGGTGCCTCTTAGGGAAGGCAGCTGAATTTTGAAATGGTAGTGTAAGGCTCTTGGGGACAGGAAGGAATTAAAAAAGAAAAGGGAGAGAGCGAGAACAGCTTGACTATTCTTGGTCCTAGCAAATCCTGTTTTGTAACTATCCTGCAGCTAGAGCTACCATTGTCTGGTAAGAAGCTTCACACAGTGTGTGAGGCTGAACTGCAGGAAAGCCGGCAAAACTCGGCTACTGTATTGTGATATGGGGCCAGGGTCCTCCCCGAAGGTCTGTGCTCAGATCCGAGAGGTTTTCTTGTGTGGAAATCGAATCGTCTCCTCATTGATATTAATAGCACACATGAGAGGCTGGCCCTGACGCTCAGAGAGGCAGTGGAGAGGGAAGGAAATCTGATCTTGCTTGGGGGAAAATGACAGCCCCTTGGCTCTCTGGCAGAGGGGACATCTATCCAGGCTCAGTGGGTCTGCATAATGGCATCCTGGCTTAAGTGTTTGTTCAAGGAATTCTAATCTTGAGCTGTTTGTTTGACTATCTGGGGTCTGGCTACTCTTTTTGTTCTTTTTACCATCTTTAGAAAGCCAACGCAATCATTTTTATTTTTAAGTGAATTAGAAAACGACTCAGCAGTTGCGCACTTGGATTACTCTGGGCAATTTGGGGATATTCCATTTTCTTTTCAGAGCAGAATGTTTATCATTTCAATTCAAGTTGTCAAAACAGATGAGGAGAACCATCCAAGGTTCATGTCCTGTATAAAGGTATTGCTGGGTGCAAGGATTGGATCAAAACGAAGGCCCCTTTGCTTCCCCTTGACTGTTGTCTCATTTTGAGTAACTCCTTCCAACAGGAGAGTGTGCTGTTCCCCCGCACACTGGAAACAGAATTAAAATGAAATTCCATCAACCTTATTAAAATATGCGAGGGCTTGGGTCTTCTTGGGTACCAATCAGTCTAGAGACTTAGAAACATTTATTAGCAGTGGGGCTGCTGAAGGTTTTTAATGATAAAATTACAAATATTCTAGCTAATTGTAAGTATATGACTTTTATACTCATTTTTTAAGAGGAAAAATACTTTTTTTAATAAGGGGAAAGAAGTAAAGCCGTCAGAGCACCTTCTGTGATTAGCACTATTGTATTCTTAAATTTTGATTGATAGAGATAATAGTTTTCACGTAAAAATACAGACAGGTACTTTAACTTTCCATGACAATAGCTATTTGCATTTCTTTTATCTTTTTGTTTAACATTTGTGGGGGTTGGGATGGATTTGATTATTAACTCTTATTGCACACTGAAGGCGAATCTAAAACAAAGGCTTTGTTAGCGCTTCAAAGGCAAAACAGCAAATATTGTTTTTGGTTTTCAACGTGTACAGGTTGTTAAAGGATACCTATAAAATATTTTCACATGACCGTGGCCAGGGTTTTACTTGAGTGGAAGGTAAAAGAGAATGAGTTTTCCAACTGAGACAGGCCCTTGGCTGTAGTTTTCCTGGGGGAATGCCAGCCCGGAGTGATATCTTCCACAATCCTCTGGGTTGGCTGTAGCCTGTAGCTCACGGTTGCACTGTGTGTGGGGTTTTCGAGTTTTGCCTACCAGAACAGATCCCTAAAGTTAGACTCTGTGATGTGTCCCCAGAGGGAGAGAAAGGGCAGTAAAATGTTCCTCCCAGGGACAGGAGGGGGTTTGGACAATGACGTAGTGGTGTGTGGCTGGTCATTTCTTTGATAGAGACCAGTAAAGGAAGTGTCGCCTTTATAAGCCAACTGCCATGGGTGTGTCTCAGGCCACCCTGGGCTGCAGAATGCCTGGGCTGCACAGACGCTTATTTCCCGCATCCTTCCTTCCTCCTTTCCCTTTTCATTCTCTACTCTGCTACCCCCCACCCCCCAGTTTTCTTTGTCTTTCTGCCTTCCCTCCTTTGAATTTTTGTTAAATCTGACTCAGTAGTTGAAGTTGTAGAGAGCACAGGGCTAAGCTCTGGGGGTGATTTCAACGTGGATTTTCTTAAGTGTCGAAAATAAAGTGACTCTTGTGTTCAGTCAGTCCAGCATGTGCCGATAGCCTACTGTTTTCTAAGAAATCACTGGAAGATAAGACAGGAAAACCAAAATGAGTTCAGACTGACGACTTAAAGAGGCAGTACTCCCTTGGAAACTGGCTCGTTTGGACTGATGTTCTCAAGTAAAGTCTCTCTGCTGTTCAGCAGGAGGATGTGGGAGTGTGGACATTTGAGCCATGCTCTGTCCTTTAGGAAAGCACAGTGCTGAGTCCTGAGCCCTTGCACCTGCTAAACTGGCCCCTTTGCCACGGACCTGGAATGGCTTGGCTCACCTCATGTCTCTGGTAAGACTGGCACACGGTGGCTTTTCCACCAGCCTGTGCTGGATAGAGGCTTGAGATAGATGTTGGTCACCCTTCAGCATCAGTTTGTGGTAACTGCATATTGTGAAAGAGAGTTCAGGCCTCACGGTGGGGATCGTTTATTGTAGCCGCTGTGAAAGGGAAAGGGGGGAACTACTTCGAGCGTGAAAAATAGAAGGTATGCTGTTACTTTCCAGCCTTGTGAAGTGGGATCTCACCTGCTAACTTGGGCTTCAGTTCCAAGGAGCTTATGCCAGCTGGCAGTTGCATTCCATATCTCACAGATCCAGTGAGGGACAAAACCCAGAGTGCAGCCTGGATGCAGGATGGCAACTGCAGGGCACCACACAGTGAACTGGTGGAGGAGGGAGGGCAGAGGAAGTAGAAAAAGAGGAAGCACTTGAGATATTGGGTTTCCAGCCCTACAGGTGGCAGGTGACGTGCAGGGGTTCAGCACAGCCTTTGTGGTCACCTTGTAGCCTCAGGTAAATAACACGGGCTGCAGTGAAGAGGCCTTGGAAAATTCTAGTTCATGGGATCTTTACTGGGAAAGAGAATGCCAGGAAGGAAAGTAATTTCTGTTTACCATATGCCTGGCTCACTTCTAACAGAAAATCACTAGGGAAGTTCTTAAAAAGAGAAAAAGAAAACAACATGGCATCTGTGTGGTGGCAGCCTTTTAAAACCAGGAGGCAAGAGGCCTGTAAGGGAAGACAGTTCTTTTATACTGTGTGTGTGTGTGTGTGTGTGTGTGTGTGAACTTAAAAGCTTTACACAGTGGTTTAATTTGAGCTTTTGTGTTTGTGCTGCCGACAGTCAGACAGGTAAATAGTCAATTGACTTGATCAGTAAATGTACACAGTTTTAGGAATCCAAGTTCCATGCTTCGGGAAAAAGCAAGTTGCATCTTTTTCACTATGGTGGGTCATTTCTGATTCTCCCAAGCACGTTCTGATACCGGCTTAGGCCTCAGTTCTAACCCCTTATTTTCTTGTCTTCTACATTGACACATTTCATTTAATTCCACGTGATGGCAAACAGCTGTTGCACTATTAATCTTTCTGCAGCAAAACTCAGAAAATACCATTTCAGATGGACTAGGCTAATGGATGCCTTCTTTCTAAAAAGTAAAATCAACAGAAATAAATTAATGAGTGGTCAGATGTGCGTGTGCATTAAAATTTATGGAATGTGTTTTACATCCTACTGACGATACTTGACGCATAAGTGGAAATCAAACGTAGCCAGCTTTGCACTGCCTGAGTCTGTGTGTGGTAGCGTGTCCGTTGTCTAATTGTGCGGTTTCTCACTCTTTATGCTTTTATTTCCCCAGTGGAAAAAAAGACACGTACATTACATTGAGGATCAACCTGTGTCTGGTTTTGCCTCCACTCACTTATGAACTATGCTTTTTAGGCAGCTGTGTGAACAGAGAGACCTCACACTTACCTGGAATTTGTTCTGTCGGTTCAGATGCAACACTAGAGATAGAGAACTTTATTCAAAGTAGGCCTTTCAGCAGTTTTCTTTGGAAATTAAATTTTAATGAGGTCCAGTTGTTTGCCTTGCCTATATGATAGCAAATCTCATCTGCATTGCAAAGTCTAATACTATAGGCCCTTCTGCCAAACATGCAAAAATAGACCCAACTCAATATATAAACATATAAATTAGTTTAAAGCGCATGCATTGGAGTAAGTCTCCAGGAAAGGGGAGGGAGAAAGGGGCCTTCTTGCTTTGAATTGAGCAGGGTCTGCCAAAGTTCACTTATTTTATATTTAAGATTTGATGAATTCTGGTCATGTAGTTAAGTGGTCAAGTGCTTGCCTAGCTTGTGAGGGACCTTGAGAGTTGTCCCTAGGACTGCAAATAACAGTATAATTTTAAAAGTTTTGATTTTGGGGGGCGCCATTTCTTGTGTAGGACATGCTGTGTGCCTCGAGTGGAGTAGGGGTACCTCCCAGGCTCCTGGTCTGCCTTGAACGCTTGATGGTCGCTGCGCTTTCTTATTGCTGTTCGCTACAAAACAAAAAGGCGATCCTGAGTGGACGCAACAGCGGGAAGGCACACGGTTTTCATTTTCAGTTTGAATTGTTTTGTGTAAAAACAAAAATGGTTTGGGTGCAAGTTGCAGGGCTGTCATTTTAAACCCCCGTGCTAGGGTTTTCCCCCACCTAAAAGGTAAAGATTTATGGTGAAAACCTCCAATTTCCTCTTAACAATAAACACGAGAATTCTGATTTCACTCACAGCCTGCATCTTTTTTTCCAGTCAGCATGGCAAGAATCTGCATACCCCTTGATTGTGGAAATTTCAGAGGTTGGCATGAAAGTGCCACTTCCCAGCCCTAGAGAAGGGAGAGAAGCCTTGGCCTTCCCCATTCAGGGCTGCCAGCAGAGGGTGAGCGGGGATGTTCTCCCTTCTGTACTGTTCGGACAGTAGCAAAATGCTGTTAGCCAGCTAGTAACACGATAGGATCTCACCGTCTCATATTCTAGTATTTCTTCAATGAGGTGGGATGAACCCTGCACCTTCACTACCATGGCCTAAATTAACAAGCTAATCTTTGTCTTTTTCACTTGGGCCATGTGCTGATTCCAGTTACTTGAACAGGAAGAGGCAGCTTCTGACATTTCTTACAAGGCACAGAGGAGTTTTGCTGAGGGGCGGTGGAGATGCGGAGGAGATGTGGGTTGAAATGTGTTCCTCACTTCCTTTGTGTTTTGGGAAGCTTGGTTTCATTTGTTTATTTCATGTGACATGAACCATTTTTATCTAATGTAGTGGATCTGGTAGAGATAGATGCTAAGTGCTAAATATTCTGTGAGCAGCTTTCAACAGCAATTAACCCCTTGCCCCTCCCCAAATAGAAAATGGTGCCTTTAAAAAAAGAAAATTATTTTGAAACATTCAGAGTGACAGAAAGCATCATGTCTGCAAGTGCAAGCTCACTTTCAAAGAGGAGAAAAATAAGCCCGATGCTTTAATGAAATTAGAAATGTTGTGGGCATGAACCAAACACACACATTCAAGTACCAGTTGGGTTTCCACAAACAGAGGCCGATGAGTCATGTATTCTTCCACTCGAAAATGAATTATTAGATGGCGAAGCAAGAAAGAGTTCTTAGGAAAAGTCGGAAGTGTTTCGTCTTCACTTTGCCTGTCCCTGTTGGGTTTATGGTCTTAGAGTGAAGATCCCAGCCTTGTTTCTGTGAACTGAGAAATCTCCTGGATGTACAGTTAAACGCCTGGTCCTTTGGCTTGTGTGGATGCTGGACATTGTGAGATTCTACTTGTCACTTGGATTGTGATGTGTTGTTTCTGTTTTGTTTTCAGGGTGAGAAGTGACCTTTTGAGGTGACTATAACTGAAGATTGAATTACAGAAGCAAAAAAAAATAAGGTAAAAATCATACGTAATTGTTGAACTTGTAGCTAAAACTGTTTCAGCCTTTGGGGCCTGGGATTTGGTCACTTCCTCTTCTGTTGACATGAACATGCATATAAACATGTGTATCCATGTACATGTGTGGCATGTGGGCTGCAGCCTTTAAAAGATTAAAGATTCCCTTAAAGGAATAGCCTATCCATGTTCTTCATTTCCCCCAAATAATATCATACTTTATTCCCCAGTTTGTTGAAGCTGAACTTTAATTAATTTTTGCTTGTATGTTTTGCGGGCTTTAGCGAGAAAGGGATGTTCACATCAAAGTGGTGGTTCATAAAAGTGACCTACCTCAGACATGAGGAGCGTGTGTCTGTGCTCTGTGCTGAAGTGGTGGCGTCCTATGGATGCTCATCTGCCGCCTGTCTAACCACCTTCTTTCAGGAATTAATAGTCAGGAACCATAGCAACAGGCCACTCTGGTGTCACTCCTTAGCAGTGTGGGGCACAGCCCTGAATGTCAGTGCTGTGCTGTCTTATTTTCTTGACCTTGCTTGGAAATCAAACGAGTACTTGGCTTTAAAATTCAAAGTTTTCAGAGATCCTAATGTGGTTTGATGAATGAAGGACAAATTTCATTTCCTGAAATTCATGTTTTTGAGGAAGCAGACAAAATAGTCCCATTAAGTGGCCATGTATGCCGGGTGTTTGCATTCGGGAGCATCTCGGAGTTAAGCCCTTGACCTTCTAAAGGAGTGAATTTACAGGTTCTTTCAGTGTATGGAACTTAAGTTTATTTTTATGATGTCCATTTATTTATTTTTTAAGTTTTAATACAAGTGTATTTGTATTTTTAGTGAAGACCTCCCCGTGCCCCTTTTTCTTGCGTTGAACTACCTTTCCATCTCCCGCTTTAATTTTGGCCTGTAGTAGTTACATTTGATTTAGTAGGTTTGTGTCCATTTAATAGTAAGTTGCTCTGTGGCCTTATTGAATCCTGTCTTTGCTTAGCTTTGCTATCTTGTTCAGTGTGTTTGTAAAACAGAGACATTTTAGAACCTTGATAGCATGAAGATTATTGGATCAGTTTTGTCTTCAGTCTCACATGGGGGCTTTGGTTCTAGAGTGCATCATGGAGAGAGTAGGTTTGTTTTCAAGTTCTTTCTGGTGTATTTGCTTTTGGGCCCTGCATTTCAGATTTGCCTCGTTTCATTATCTATGCTCTTTGGGGAAACACCAGATTCATGTCCAGAGGTATTTCATGTCTGCTCAGATATTCCAGCCTGGAAGGGAGTGAGGCTGATGAGCATGTGGCCTTTTGTTGGCCACAGTGGGATGGGCTAAGGGAAGGCTTCCCTGGCCTGAGGCTCAGTTTGGGGCTTCCTGCCAAGTACTGTCTAGTAAATGCTTCCTGTTTTGATGTCACTCAGACCTCTGTCTCAGCCACTCCTCTTACTCTGAATGTTGTCACCTCTAGAAGAGATCCTAATCCAGGATGCTCCTCTGGCTTTAATTCCTCTCATGCTGTTAGAAACACAGGAAAAGCTGAAAATTGAGATTCATCAAAGCTAACAGGGAGCTCAGAAGAAAACTTGGTGGGGCATGGTGGTGCATGCCTCTAATGCCAGGCTTGCTCTGATATAATTTTTCATTGACTAGATTTCTTGGGACTCAGTATAAGAATTTTTGCTTGGGGGCTAGAGAGATGGCTCAGAGGTTAGAAGCATTGGCTGTTCTTCCGGAGGACCCAGGTTCAATTCCTAGCACCCACATGGCAGCTTACAATTGTCTGTAACTCAAGTTCCAGTGGATCTGACACCTTCATACAGGCATACATGCAAGCAAAGCACCAATGCACATAAAAGAAAAGTAAAGAAAAGAAAATTTTGCTTAATCTGTGTCTTTTTTTTTCTTTCATTTCTGCCTTTGTGAGCTTGGTTTTTGTTCCTTACATGGAACCTTCATTTTTATTCTCAATAAACATTTTGTTATTTGACATTCTTTTGGTCCTACACTGTCCACTCAATCTCTCTTTTTGCTCCCCCAAATTTACTTTTAGACAGGCTCAAATATCTTTCAAGACAAATTCACACATGTATGTGTGTATATATGTTTGTGTATGTATCGCTTGTACAGCAAGAGAAAGAAGCATTTTGTGTGTCAACCTGATTTCTAAAATGTTATCATTCTATTATTTAATTCTGGATGAACTTGAGTTGAAGAATGCATGTGCACGCAGATGCACACACACCCGTACTGTATGTACACAGATGCAGATATATATATTTGATGTACGCTTGTATGTGTATATACTTCTGAGCGTTTGTTTGGAGTCTAGATGTCAACATGGGGTACTTTTGTCAGTCACTCTCCCCTGATTACCTGAGACAGCACCTCACACTGAACCTGAAGCACCAATTGGACTGGACTGTCTGGGCCCTGAGCCTCAGGGCTCCTCCTCTGGGTGCCCCCAATGTGCTGGGGTTAGAGGCTCATACCATTCCGCCCAGATAATTGCCTTCAAATGTAAGACATCCCTATGCTTCATGGTTTATGTGGCGCTTCTGATTCTTTTTAAATGATCAGCTTACTTATGAGAAAGTTAAAAAAATAAAAGCTTCAAGTAAAGTACAATTATAGTAATTTTTAGCCTTCCCCATTTTGAGATTTTTTTTTAATATTAAAGGAAGGTGCTACGGTACATCTTCACAGTTTGCATTCATTGTGCCTTGCATAGTATGGATGGTTTCTTAGAGGTTTAAAATTATTTTCAGCTAATTGAAATGTGTTCATCCCTCGTTCTTTTAGAAGTGCGTATTTGTGTGACTTGAGCGTTTTCTTAGCAGCAGCACTGTTTAAGGTGCTCCACTCAAATGATCTTTGGGGGTATTTTTGTTTCCATTGTCACTTTATTGCAAGATGGCATAATTCATCACAAATGTAGACAGCACCTTGGTAATTTTAGTTGGGCAACAGGTTGCTACAAATTACTTTTACAAATACTAAACAACTCCAATAGCCGACTGAGGAGCAGAAATGTCTGAGTGGGCAGCAGTGGATAACCAGGCGTGAGGGTGGAGGCCTGTCGTGCCAGCTCTAGGTGAGTAAAGACAACAAGATCAGCAGCAGTACAAGGCCAACTTTGCCAACATAACAAGTCTGAGACCAGCCTGGGCTACATGAGACCTTGCTTTAATATATATATATATATATATATATATATAATATATATATATATTATACATACATACATTATATATATGAAAAAACAGAAGAAAACATTCAGCATTTAAATTGTGCCTATGAACTTACGAACCTACTGTGGACTCTGTGCTGCAAAGTCTTTCCTGCATTGCTGGATGGCTCCACTGGCCCAAATCGACTAGCCCCCCCNAGCTAGCCATTGGCCTCCTCTTTGTCTAGATACACCACACACCTGGGTCTGGTTGTAATGATCAGGCTGCAGTCTCTGCTGCTGCAGTTAGTGTTTGAAACCGAATGTTCATTGACTTGGGTCATGTAGCATCCAGCTACTCTATTTGCCCAGGGAAGCTTTTGTATCCTCTCTCTCTGCCCCTGGGGCTCTCTCCTTATCTGTGTACCTGAAGCTAAGCTGTGTGCCTGTGTACCACAACATGGGGAAGCCCAAACTACTCCATTTTCTTTGAAGGGAAAGTTAAAGATTGCTCACATGACACCTCTTGATCTGTAATTGGTGAGATTAGAGAAGGACGCCATGGAGTTTCAAGGGCTGCTGGGAAATGTTTTTGAGTGAAGAGAGACTGGAAAAGACTGAGGAGCAAATATAAGAGGTCAGACCATCCATAACTTCTTTATGGAGTGAATTACTCCAATCCAGTCCTCCCTCTCTCTGTCTCTTGCTGTCCCTCTGTTCCTCCCTGCC
>LOJH01036510.1:0-15232 GCA_001685095.1 Ellobius talpinus | reverse complement strand
GAACCTGGAAACAACCTAAATACCCCTCGATTGAAGAATGGATAAGGAAAATGTACACAATGGAGTACTACACAGCAGTAAAAAAAAATGACACCTTGAAATTTGCAGGCAAATGGATGGATCTAGAAAAAAAACATAATGAGTGAGGTAACCCAGACCGAGAAATATAAATATATGTATTCACTCATAAGTGGCTTTTAGACATAAAGTAAAGAAAAACCAGCCTACAGTCCATAACCCCAGAGAACCTGACAGCAAAGAGGACCCTAAGAGAGACATACATATATCTACATAGGAAGGTGAAAAAGACAAGATCTCCTAAGTAAATTGGGAGTGTGGGGGTCATGGGAGAGGGTAGAAGGGGAGGGTGGAGGAAGGAAGGGGAGTATAGAAGAATGAATAGCTCAATAAAAACAATAAAAATAAAAAAATAATAGTTGTTTGTTACATTTGTCTATTTTTGTTAGTGTAACAAATTACTTATGGCAGTCTACCTTCAAATAAAAAGAGAAGTTTATTTTAGCATACACTTGTGAAGAGAGAACATTTAGGACCCAACAGCTGCACCCATTTGGCCTCTGGGAAGCTGGGAAGCATCCTTCTTGTGGGTAGGAGGGACATATGCCAGAGAAAGACACAATCAACAGGAAAACAGAAAGCAACTGAGTGAGAGGCCATGCTTTTGCTAGCAGTTCACTCTTGTGAACAACCAGGGTAGGTACTTCATGACCTAAGGATTTCCCATGAAGGTCTGTCGTGTAAATATCCCATCACCTTTTAGCAGGGCCATAGTTGGGTGTTGTCTCTTCAGCGCTTGAAACCTTACCCAAACCAAAGCAGATGCTAGGCAAATGGCAGACTTCAGAGTGGGGAGGAAGCTGAGCACTGACGAGTGTACCAAGTCAGGGCAGGAGGGACAGGCTCGTAGCTGAACCTAAAGTACTGGTGATGGAGATGGTGCAAAGACAGACTCGAGCAATATGTTGGCTAATACAGACTCAAAGGGGACTCGTAGGTCCTGTGGTCAACCTCCAGCACTGGAAGAAAAGGGGGAATGGTCTTTTTAGGGAACACGGACACGCAATGAAAGGAAGGGTTCTGGACTGTGCAGTACAGGTCTTACCAAAGTGACTAAGAGCAGACAACCAGCTTTAAACTAAGAGAGATGAAACGTTCAGTTTTGAAGCAAGTAAATTTAAAGAACGCGTAAGGCATCTGAGAGGAACTGTCAAGCAGTCAGTCAGCTATAAAAGCCTAAACTCCAAGAGAGGTTTAAGCTGAAGATATAAATGGAGCTGTCAGTGTGTCAGAGCTTTAAGTCAAGGGAAGAAGGACATCACACAAGAGAACGGTACCTAACCAAGGTTTGGCATCAGGCCTATCTGCAGGACAGCAACAAACAACTGTTTACTTTTTCCAGAATTCAATTAAAGTGTCTACTTAAATACCCACTTTAATATCTTCTAAAGCAGTAACACCTATGAAGCTTCCTTCATGTGGTAACTACGTTAAGGTTTACCATGCAATAATGTGTTACTATTTAAAAATGCTTGCCTATATACCACCGACAACCAGATTTGATTCCACTTTGAGTGCCTGTCATATTTCAGTTAATGCTGATGAATAAGAAGACACCATGAGGCAAATGTGAAAGAGCCTAGGACTGGGCAGGTTTACTTGAATCTTTAAAGGGAGCCTACAAAAAAAATGAGCATTAGGAGAAATGAGATGCATGGGTGAAGAGTGGGTATTGTATCATATAAGCCCCTTTCTAGTTTCTAGGTTGAATGGCACACACACACACACACACACACACACACACACACACGCACACACACATTACTATTGTCCTCAACTGAGGAGGACAAACTCACTCAAGGTTATACATCCTCTTCCTACAGAACATCTTACACATAGTGATTACTCAGGGTTCGACAAGTCCTGACCCCATGCCACGAGTCAGCCACCACTAAAGAGTTCAACAACAGTGGCCACTCACCCCACATGTTTAGCACATCCTTCACTTTCCCTGAGATTCATTGATTTTTATTTGATCTGTGAAAATGCTTTGCCTGCATTTATATCTGTGTGCCATGGGAGCACCTAGTGCCTGTAGAGGTCAAAAGAAGATATTAGTTCCCTTGACTGAAGTTACAAATGGCTGTGCACTTTCATGTGGTGACTGAGAACTCAACTTGGGTCCTCTGATGAGCAACTCTAAACCCTGAGTCATCTCTCTAGCCTCTATCAGTTCCCTTAAATATGGTGTTGAGTCCAGAGTGAGATAGGCTCCAAGTCTAAAATGGTCCATGCCAATTTTATACATTTTTACATGAAAATATATAAAAATAATTATTACATTAGCGATTTTGTACTGACTTTGTTGGAATTATAAAATGCAAGATTAAATATTTCCTATCATCTGTTCTTTGGGAATATGGGCTACTCAAAAAATACAAAATTGTATATGTTACTTACATTAATAGAACGATATATTTATATCTTTTTAATAGATTTGACAGGATTAATTTTTTTTACATTTTTTAGACTACCTTTCTGGCTGCTATGCTTCCCTTGGCAATCTTTGCATGTACATGTATAATTCTTAATTATCACTTCACTTTTTCCCCCATCCTTCTCACCATCCGCTCACCACATCTCCTTCTCTATCATACTGTCCTTTCAAGACAAGTCTTTATTCCAGTGAGTAGCCTGATATTTGTGTAGGATTGTGGAGTTTTGTAGGGAAGGAGAATGTTATTTGTAAAGTATAGGATTTTAGACCAAAGAAGAAAGGCATACACAAGAAAGCACAGGGGATAGGTGCCCAGGGCAGCATCTCCTATCACCTCAGATTGAGTACCATCTCCGGGCCTAGAGTACAAGCTTGGCATGACCACCATTTACACAGGCAGTGCTGCCTAATTCCCAAAGCCATCCACAGACTGCCCGCAGCTGAACCTTCCTTGCCCTTAAAAGCATCGTACTTTTATCAGCAGTAACTATGGCTCTCAGAGGTCTTTGCCTCCCAGTCTCGCTAACAGAGTGCCTTAAGGCAGGAGACTTATGGTATCTGTAGGGAAAGGCATCTTGCTGCATCCTCCTGGGTTAAATTCAGGAGGTGAAGATGATTTAGCTCAGGCAATCTGGTCACAAATTTTTGTTATAAGGATTAGCATTGTGGGGAGGGAGCTTTGGAGGCCAACAGATGCTGTCAGCAGTCATGAGAGTTTAGAGTTAACATCAAGCCATAAGCACACCAGGTAAAATTTAGCATCTCTTAGAGAAAATGCAAAGGCTGATGCATAGAACACATTTGATAATGGCTGTCGAATCTGAATCTGTACTGCCTTCAAGAACCCGTTGGTATCAAACAGCTCATTACCGAAGGGCTGGGGGGCTGGAGGGAAAAAACCTCACAGAGAGGGATCTTCAAAGTCAGGCAAGCGACTATGATTGCTATTTTTGAAATAGGGGTGGTAATTTTGAAAGCCTAAAGGAGCCAGGCAGGAAATGTAAATGAAAGAACTAGGCGAGCTCTGAGAATGTGGCGGCACATACCAAGTATTTGTCAGTGAAGCTGCTGAAATGCAATTTTATGAGCCTTCTCATGCTCCTTCGTTTCTGTTTCGGCTGAAGTAGGCATGACTGACAAAAGCGGGAGATGCGGCCTTCTCTTTATTCCTTCCAGGAATCCCGTCTGGATGATCAAATCTCTCACACAAAATGGCAGGAGTTTACAGGACCCAATAGACATCAAATCATCTCAAGACTGCTTATAATACCTAAAATAATGGAAAAAGCTGGGGAGAGTTGCTCTGTTGGGTTGTTAAGGGAGAAATGGCCCAAACAGTCTCCATGTTCAGCAGAGATGCAAGGTTTTTCCCCTCCGATATGTTCTATCTATACTTGATGGAATCCACCAGTACAGGGTTATCAGATATGGAAGGACAAGTGCACTTAAGGTACAGATAGTGATTTTATATGTGTGCATTGTGAAATAATTGCCACTCAAAGCTTATCGGAAGATTCCCCCACCTCACCTGGTTATCACTGTATGCATGCTGAGAACTTGTAAAATCTGTTCTATTAACTAGCCTCAAATATACATTGTTGTCAACTTTAATCACCATGTTGGATATTAGATGGTCAGAATTTATTCAGTCTGTAAGTGAAGTTGACTCTTTATGTTTACTACGTTCCCTCTGCTCCCTAGTCCATTTTACTAATAATGTTTCCATGAAAAATAGACATATAAGCATATAAGTTTTAGATGACTGACTTTTTAAAAATGAGTAACTAATTCACTAAACAGACAGAGTATGTTCACATATGCTCACTACCAACAAATCTCAACTGCTGACTCATGCATGCCCTGGTTGCCTGGGGAATCTAGAAGAGTTTACTTTCTAGTAGCATGACGTCGATCTAAACATGAAGGGAGAGGAGAGAGGCTGAGGGGGAGATGAGAGATTCTTTTCCCACAGCATTCTTTCCCTCAATTTCAACATCTTTCTGATTAGAAAACACCGTGGCATTAGGCTGTAATATGTCTGTACTTTCAAAACCCTGAAATCAGAATGATAATTTGTTATCTGACTCCCTGCCAGGCCCCAGGAGATTCATATTCCACAAGGACACAAAAATGTATATTTAAAGTAAAAATCCCCAAAAGGGTTGCCTATGATCACCCTAGTTGGAGCCCCTCCCTTTATTCTCCACCCCAAAGGCCTTATTGGACCGCCTGCCCCAGGCCTGACCCAAAGCTCTCTTCTCAAAGACTGTCCAAAGCCATGGAGCCTGACCCAAAGCTCTCTTCTCAAAGACTGTCCAAAGCCATGGAGCCCTCTCTGTCCCTTTCATAACTGTAGCAGATATTGAAATGAGGCAAATTCTCTTCTCTTCATGGGGAGAGGTTCATTTCTTTTCTTCTCTTTTAATTCAAAGGCTTCTCCTGGTACTGTGATAGCATAATAATTTGCTTTTCGGTCCTATTTATTCATGCTCGTGGACACAAACTCCTCTGTTTTCATCCCATTTCAATAAAAATTATTGACACAAGCTTTGCAATGAATGGCTTTGATATAACTGATTGTTCTCCTGTTGAGTAATAATACTCATAAAAAGAAATGGAAAACGCAAAGAGGGGCAGGGAGTGGGCAGATATTGGAATCGAAGAGGGAACCTGTTTAGCATTTATAACTTCCATAAACTTAACCTTGTATTTGTGTCAGCTACTTTATAGTTTTCCAATTTACTTTTTAATTGAGTCCTCTTTTTCAGCCATGTTTGGAAGATATAACTCTAAGTCGCCTTTCAAAGCCCTACCACTTTAGTTCAGTTCAATTGATCTCTCTCTGTATTTATAATTCTTGTGCCCAACATATATCACTTTCCATTTGGCCAACTGCAAATGCAATTTACCGTGCATCAAGCCACTTACACAGCAGAGCTCTGTTAGTTAATATTTTATTTGGAGTGATCCTTTCCATGTCTGCTGTTAGCCCTGATCACTTCCACTTACCGTACAGTTTAAGATACATTAAAAAAAAAGAGGGCTCAAATGAACTGATCCACTTGTCTGACTGGAGAGCTTAACTATGTGAAGGGAAGATGTTGTTAGAGACACGTGGTGCTGGTTAATTTTTATTCCAGACCCTAGAAGCCCTTTAACAACGTACACTTTGTTCACCCGTGCTTACTTCCCATTGCATCTCTTTTCCAGATTCACCACTGGTTCACCACTCTAGACCCCTTCCTCCTTTTCTATCTGTGGCCTGATGTTGCAAATTCTAGAGAACACTTCCTAAAGGAAATACTTGAGGCAGAAAAGCATGGGGAGAGGCCAGAGCACAGAGCAAGCACCTCCCCTTGGTTATCCCTTCCCAGTAGAGCAATCACAAGCACCTCATCTCTGTGGTCAGACAATCCCTTGTATAAAAAGATAAGCAAGCCCGACTTAAAACTAGTGATAGCCACAAGGCCATGTGTCTGTGGAATGACCTATCAAGGAAAAAGCCTTACTAACCGTTTTGTGTGTATGCATAACAGGGCATGTATGTACTTAAAATGAAGGGAAATATGGCTCAAATACATATAGATCATTATTTAAGAGTCCATATGTCAATCAGAATAAAGATCCACCCAATCCCTGCCCCTAGAGTTCTTTGCTCCACATAGACTCATAAAAAGGAACTGCTGGCATTTGAGCAATCTTCCTGGAGCAGTGTTTCTTTCTATTTTTCTTTTTCTTTTAGATGAAGCTTTTTATTATCAACTGTGAATTCTTTCTCAATTCTTTGATTAAATATCCAAGAACCCAGAACTCCATCTAGTCTCAGGGAAGCCACGCCCAGTAACAGTCTCATTCAGTTTCTAGGTACATAAGTAAAACTTTCCATTAATCCATAAGGAGAATAAAATGAACAACAGAAACACATATAGAGCATCTTAATGCCCAGGAAAGGGCAAACTAAGAAACTAGATGTGAGTCAGGGAGCCTTACAGATATATAAAGGTCAGCCACTGATTCTGATTACAACATTTGCCATTCCCAGTACACGGCTTAGGACAGAGATGAAGTGTAGTGGAGTTTCCATTCCTTATTAAGACTGGTTTGAAAGATACACTGGTGAGCAAGGTGGACACACACCTCTATCTGTCTTCTGGTTGCTCACAGGCAGAGACTTGTTCTTGCAAAGAAGTGTGAATGTGCAAGCCATGATTTTTTGTGGTTGGCATTGGTGAAACACAGGGTCCTTATTCTTCCTCTAAAAAGTCCTAATCTCTCCAAATTTTTAATTGAAAAAGGTGGTTCTCTCATACAGTACATCCCATCCACATACAATCCCATCCCATCGTAGAATACATTCCCCTCCTTCCATATCCCTCTTAGCTACCTCACTTCCTTTCTCTGCCAATCCACTTGGCTCTATTTCCTCATCAGAGAAAAGCAAGGCTCCAAAGAGACCGCAGCCAGACAAGACAAAACAAGATACAATAAGACAATGCAAAATCTCTGATATTGAGTTTGGACAAGGCAACCCAATAGGAGGAAAGAGTCTCAAGAGTAGGCAAAAGAGTCAGAAATACACTGGCTCCCACTGTTAGGATTTTCACAAGAACACCAAGTTAACAGTCATAATATATATATATACGTAGGATCTAGTGCAGAACCATGAAGGCCCCATGTTTGCTGTTTCAGTCTCTGTGAGTCCATATGAGCCCTGCTCAGTCGATTCAGTGGGTCATGTTCTCCAAGTGTCCCCCATTTCCTTCTGACCCCTATATTCCTTCTTTTCTCTCTTCCTTGGAGTTCTCCAATATCTGAGGGGAGGGTCTTGATAAAGACATCTAAATTAGACTTTTTTTTAGCATGTCTGGCTGTGTGCTTTTGCACCCGCTCCAAATGTTGCTGGAGGAAGCCTCTCTGGACAAGGCACAGACCTATGAGTACAGGAGAATATCACTAACAATCATTTCATTGATTTTTCCCAAGTCTTGTTTGGTTTAACCATAGGTCTCTGGGCTTATCCAGTCTCTGGTTCCTGGTCATCCAGTCAGTGTAAGGCGTGGGCTACCTGTCATGGCATGGGCCTCAAGTTAAACCAAATATGTACTGGCTTCTGTCACGTTTTGTGCCATCATTGCCCCAGAATACAGGCTAGAAAGATTGGAGGTAGAGGCTTTTGTGACTGGATTGAGACATCATGATCATATATTTGTTTTAACAAATACTACTAAAATATATTTTAGCACAGTGAAAGTTCCCTTTGACCAGTATAAAAACTGTATGTAGCCATTCATTCACCCCTTAATTCTAATCCCCACACACTCATTCAGAATTTACTGCTATCCTTCTAACTTTCAACTCTTACTTACTTTTCCCACGAACTAAAGAGGCATCTTCTCAATATATATTAACTTGAAGGTGCTTCATTTATGCCAATATTCACAAGCCCCACTGTGCATGTGCCTAATGTGTGCCAATGCCACTTTCACTGTGCCTGTTGCAGAAGATGCATGACTGTGTTATTTCCCCCAGCTCTTTGAGGATGGTTATGTCTCAGCCAATTTTGTGTGTGTGTGTGTGTGTGTGTGTGTGTGTGTGTGTGTTACAGACACTGAATGCAATGACCAGAACCTTTCATGCTTTTAACTCTATGGTAGCCACTGGAGCTGCAGAGGTGACTCAGATAGTGCCCATCTTCTCAGGAACTCATGATAGAATACAGCAGACACAAATACATAAATAAATGAAAAAAATGTGTGGTGAGTTCCACCAGCTATCGTGTTACGATGCTTACCAGAAGAGTCAATGCAAACTAACCTAACTAAACTAATGCAAAGAAAGTTCTCAAGCCTTTCCATTTTATTTTCTTCTACTCCATTCTCAGGCCAACTTTGCTTCCCACTAACAACGAAGCTGTTTGCATGTGCAGAGGTGGTGAGGACAGAGCATGGAAGAGGCAGAAGGAAAAGAGGTGGCATGCCTGGAAGATGGGATAAAAAGGGGATAGAGTACATTTACGTATGAAAAGTGAGGAGAACCAATTCTCACTGTTGTAAAAGAAGTTCACAAAGAACCTGGAAATATCAGTCTGGGTTTTCAGTCTCAGTAGAAACGTGTGTGTGTGTGTGTGTGTGTGTGTGTGTGTGTGTGTGTGTCCTGGTAAATATGCAAATAATCAAATAGTTGTGCATATGTGTTTTTAATGTATATACATGTATTTCCTGCTCTTCCTGTCTTCTGAAAGGTTATGACATCTGACAGCCATGACTATCCACATGGTGGCTGATCTGTGTTACAGTATGGTGATGAGGATATGTCAGGTAAACCCAGGATAAAATCACTTCTGTAAAGTTCAAGGCCCATGTTCTGTAAGGGCATTCAGGACAGGAGAGAAGCCAGAAGGGTGAGGAACTATTCTAAATTAGAGAAAATGAATGATACCTGATGACTTTATGGAGCAATGGATGTTCCTGAACCAAAAGGAACAAGAAAGATGAATAGGAACATTGTTGTATACCTCAGTTTGACCTTACTTGTTGCCTTTGTGTTGGTTTCTAAAGATTCAAAAACTATAAGGTGACTTGTTCAGCTGTTCAGCTCTTTCAAATATTCAGTCACAAAGCTTCTGAGTAGCAAATAACTGATTGAGCTCTGACCCATCTGATCTCATGACTATGGCTCCTGAGAACCTTATGCAAAACCTTCCCTCTAATGACAATAAAATAAAAATTGTAATTGCTTACTTGATAACAGGGGGCCCTTCCTTCACTGCTCTCAGGGACATTTTGTTCTGTGTGTTCTGGCTTTTCATCAGTAACCACGCTGCTGTCCACAGAAAGAGTCTGCTTCGGTTCTCCAGCCACGGAGACCTTGAGCAGAGAGGTTGGAGAAACTATACTGGCCTCTTCTCTGTCATTCAAGGAAAACACCTTCCCTTGATTATTGAACAATCCTGATAGTCTACTTAATCATTTTTATGAAAATACTGCAATTTTAGACATACAAGAAGGAGACGTCATTTTTTTAATTCACTCCTGACACTCTATGCGATACTCCATGGGTCCTAAGCTGTCCATTTCCAACATCTTCTGATGTGTCACCGTGCATGACTTCCTGCCCTCAAAATGCAGATTTTGCCTCATTTCACCACTCTAGGTTCTCCATATTTCCACTACCACATGGAAGAGTTCCCTTCGCTATGATCCTTGGCCTGGCTTTTAGATTCTCTTCTTTCCTCTCCATCAGTATCTTCTAGAACTGTATCACTTGCTGTACGTGAGAAACCCTGGCCTTGGTTTTAACAGAATAATTTCAAAATAATAAAGCCCAAATGCTTTTTTAAAAACCTCCAAGTTTCCATGTGTAGTGCATCATTATAGGCTGAGCTGTACCCTCCCAAAAATGTCCAGGTAGAAGTCTTAACTCCAAACATCTCAGAATATAAGTGGCTCTGGAGATAGAGTCATTAGGTTCATAACATAACTAAAGCAAATAAATAAAGTCTTTAAGGAGGACCTCAATCCAACGAGGCCAGTATCCTAAAGAAATGAGAATTCTGGAGACAGACATTTATAGAGGAAAGGGTGTTTGAGGGCAGAAAAAGAGAGAGAAAACACTACTTACAAGCTAATGACTCCACAGACCTTGTACAAAACTGCCGCCATCTTGATCCTCTAGTGCCAGTCTCCAGAATATGAAATATCAACTACTGATGCTTAAGCCTACTATCTATCTACTGTTATTTTTATAGCAGCCTACCAAACTAAGCCAGCCAGCCTTCAAATTAGAATCATGTGGAACTCAAGACAGTTTTTTTTGTTTGTTTCTTTTACTTTATTTTGTTTTATGTGTGGTGGGGCTTTTTCTTCAGTAGGTAGATAATAGACCTTTGAGAAAAAAATAGTTTCTCTTTTGTTGGTGAATACCAATAATGAAATGGAATTTTATGTATAAAAGACACAAACAAAAACTGTTTATAGACACAAGGCATTCTAAATATAGAGTTTATACATAGAAAAAATAGTGTTTTAAATTCCTTTTGCTAAGATCACAGAGATGACAACAACCAGTGACATCTCTAAGATAGAATGCTGGCTCAATAAAAGTAGCTGTTTATATTTTCAGAATAATCACTAAGATTCACAGATCAGAAAGAACACTTCAGTAGATTCAAAGATGTACAAACATAGACAGCATGAGAAGTGAGTAGCACCTCCCTGTTTCAGTCAGACATTCACTGCTACGACAAAATACACCAGTGAGGCATTTTCAGGGAAAGGACATCTCTGAGGTCACAATATCAGATGCATGTATCACTCCATGAGACAAGGAAGGATGAAGAATCCCAGAACAGCTTGTATTATGAAGCTGGGAAGCAGAGTGTTTGTTCAGCTTTCTCCTTCTTCTCTTCCCAGTCCATCGATGCCCCCGAATGCCGTGAAACCCACATTCAGAGTCATTAATCACTCTCAGATGTGTTTTATTAACAGTTCAGCTACTTCTAAATCCAATCAGGTTGGAAACCAGGATCGACTAAAGAGAAATTCAAGTCTCCATCTCAACAAAGAGAAAGCATGTTTGAAATGTCAAAGTGCTCACTTTTCACCCATCTGTCTAAGACATCCCAGGGTGCAGTGGACCGTGGTACTCTACTTATGCTATGATCCACAATTTGTATACAGACAACTGATGGTGAAATAAATGGATTGAAATGGAAAATGAGAGTCTGCATTGTCCTTCTTTGCTAAGAAAATGAAGGGCCACCTTATCTTAGACCATCTCCTCCACCAAAACCAGCTCATCTGTCTCCTTCCATATCCATCCTTTATTCCCCTCTTCATCTGTCCTTGGTTTGCTTGACTTCCATTTACACAGTCACCTGGGTCCTCGCCATTCTTCAGTAGTATTCTTCTCCCTTCACTTCCTCTGCTGCTGCCACGTGGGCGGCACATTCCTTTCTGAGCTGGCATGCTTTACGTTATAAGTTCATCGTGACTAAAAACCATTAACACCAACATCAGTGTGCTCAAGGTAAGATGGCTAGAAAATGGTGGCATAAAAGGTCATTTTAGGACATCAACAAATTTTTAAAAAATTGACTTCTACCAGTTGGTTCTTATTTAGATGTAAATTGGGGGAGGCAAAAGCTGGTGTCTCAAATCTTTAAATCCTAACATAAACAGACAGATACAGGAAGAATGCTGAGACATAACAGGGTTCTCCATGTATCTTTGAAATCAGACCACATTCAATTTTATAAGACTGAGTGCCTTTATTGACATGCTCAGCCACTGAAATATTGTGGGTCTCCTTGTTATAAAGTATCAGAGCAGCACATAACTCTTTTGCAGCATTTATTCCAGTTATTATTTATTTTTCAACAAAAAAGAATAGGACCAACAAGATGTATCGATGTGTAAAAGCTCATACTACCAAATCTGACCATCTAAGCTTGATACTGGAACTCTCATGGTAGAAAGAGGAACCAACTCCTGCAAGTTGTCTTCTGATACACACACACTATGACACATACACAAAATAAGTAAAATGCAATAAAAATTATTAAATAAAGTAAAAAGATTAAAGCTCATCACTACAAAACTGCCAGCCCAAAAGACAGAGACTGTGCAGGGTCCCTCATGTAGCAATCGTCAGCCATGACCTTGGACCATCTTGAAGATTTCCTCACTTGTGGCTAGCAGTGGACGTGGAGATCCCAAGTAGGAAAGAACTCCATGTCTCTGCAATTGGTGTAACTGTACAAGACCCCATAATTAGAAGAAACCTATGCTTGGCCAATACTCTGCTGGCATCATCTTGGGATGCTTAACAATATGTGAGAAGTGACTTCATTATATGAATCATATAGTTGGTCTCCAATGCAAAGTCAACTTGCTTAGATTCTACAAATGAATGAGACTATCTGGTATCTGATTTTTTGCCTTGTTTATTTGACTTAACCTAGTCTCTTCCAAACTTATTGCAGTGCCAAACGACAGGACTTTTTTCCTTTAGGCTGAAGAGTAGTCCTTTGAGTGCATTGCTGTTTTTGCGTTCATTCAGCACCTGACAGACAGTTGATTTCATCTCAGGCTTCAGCAAATAAGATAACAAATATGCGAGTGTGCATAGTTCTTTGACAAATTGACTTCACATCGAGGAGGGAGATTGCTGGGTCTTTGCTGAGCAGTGGTAAATTTTTATAGTTCTGCTTAACTTTTTCAGAAATTTCCATACTGTTTTCAATAATTGTTGTATTAATTTGTACTTCCAACAACAGTATGCAAGGTTTTCCTTCCCCCACCTCATTACCAAGACTGTCTCTCATCCTCCTAACAGTAGGAGATAATGTCTCATTGTATCTCTAATTTGTATTTTCCTAATGATTAGTGATCATGAACATTTTATCATATACCTGTAGGCCATGAATGTCTTCTGTTGAGAAACAGCGATACAGGTCATTTGCCCATTTTAATGGGATAGTTCATTTACTTGCTACTTAGTTGTTTGAGTTTCCAATGAATTTTCAATATTAACCCCTTGTCAGATAGTTGATATATATTTTCAACCATTCTGTAGGTTTTATTCATTCTGTTGTTTCCTTTGCTGTGAGAAGTCTCAGATTTGATGCGATCCCATTTGTCTACTGTGCCCCCCCATGCCTTTGGGTTAACATCCAAATAATTTATCCCTAGACCAATGGCTGATAGCTTAACCATGTTGTCTTCTAGTACCTTTTAGTTTGAAATCTTCCATTTTTGCTAAGTGAAAACAGTCAAAATAAAAAGCCACATGCTATTTGTATTTATATAGAGAATACAAAAATTGGCTAGATCCATAAAGACCGAAAGAAAGTATGCTGGTGGCTAGCAATTGTTTGGGGGAAAGACACAATAAAGTGATTATTTGAATGGTTATATGGTTTCCTTTGAGGAAGATAAAAATGCTTTAAAATGAATGGGGTGATGGATATGCATTGTAAGTGTAACTGACATAGGGGTTTTTATTAAAAATTATGAAATCAAATTGCATGAAATCTATCTCAATTTTCAAATTCTATGGGTTTTCTTTAATAAATAAATAATATTTACCAAGTAGATTCTTTATATCAAATAATGATTTTCATAATTTTGTAAAAAGTGATGGTAAGATTTAAGGTAATGATGGACAATCTTCTAGCCATTTCATCAGCCTAATGAACAGTAAGCTGTAGTTCTTGACTCTATTTTCATTCCCAGAATCTACCAATATTCACGTGTACTTTAACTGACAGCCATTGAATGTTTGTACATTCAGTGTGAAGTCACAAAACCCTTCCCAAGCTGAGTACTCTCAGTCACTCTTATCCATGAAGCAGAAATAGTGTGTTCCAAGGATGCACAAATATGAATGGTGAGTGGATTACAGAAGGACAAAGTCTGCATGGTTCCACTCATGGGGGTCTCAAAAATGCTTAGACTCATAGGTGCAGAGCGCAGAAGGGAATCTCCAGGGGTGAGGAACATGGGGTTCAGGGAATCTGAAGCTTGATTCATGAAATGAGCAAACACTGGAGATTTTATGGATGTACATGGATGCCAAGATTCATTGAATTATGTGCATTAAATATGTATGTTTTGTTAAACCACTTATACCTTAATAAAGTTTACCAAAAATGTAAGTTAAAACTACCCAAGCCATGTATCACTTCCTTCACAAACAATAAACAAATAGTTCAAACTTCACATTGGTTCCATATTCTGTTATTTGGACCCACATGGAGATCTGCATGCAGAACTCTAAAGAAATATGTGTAGGTTAAGAACTCTAAGCTTTGAGAGTCATGTTTCATTTTAAAAGAGGATCATACATGATGGATTGGAAGAATTAATGTCAGATTAACAGCCAAACTACAAAAGTAATCTACAGATTCAAAATCCCCATCAAAATTTCAATGCCATTTTTCACAAAATAAAAAAAATCTTGAAATTCATGTGGAAGTTCAAAAAACTCCAGATAGCCAAAGCAATCCTGAGCAAAAAGGGCCAATAACAGAGTTATCATTATATCTTATTTCAAAGTTGTACTACAGAGCTGTAGTAATAAAACAGCACACAACTGGCAAAAAGAAAAAAGAAAAACAAAACAACAGCAACAACAACAAAAAATAGATACATAGATCCATGGAACAGAAGACTGAGGGGAAAAAATGCACTGTTACAGCCACCTGATTTTGACAAAGAGTCCAAAAATATATATGGGGGGAGAGAGAGAGCCTTCCTTAAATGGTGCTGGGGAAACTGTGTCCCATGTAGAAGAATGAGACCAGATCCCTACTGTATAAATATCAACTATAAACAAATAAAACACCTTCATGTTAGACCAGAAACACTGAAACCAATAGAGAAAAGAGTGGGAAAAGAACCTTAAGATATCCATGCACAATCCCTTTATGAATAAGTTCCAGAAATGGAGGGATGGGTCATCATGAAGAAACACTGCCTCCTGGCTTGCTCTTCAGAGATTGCTTGCATGCTTTTTTGTATAACTCAGGACCACCTGCCCAGGGCTGGCACTACTCCGAGTGACCTAGACCCTCCCACATCAATTCTTAATCAAGAAAATGCCCCCATACACTTGCCTACAGGCCAATTTGGGTCAATTTAGGGGGATCTTCTGAACAAGAAGGAGGAGGAGGAGGAGGAGGAAGAGAAGGAGGAAGAAGAAGGAGGAGGAGGAGGA
>LOJH01036505.1:0-15503 GCA_001685095.1 Ellobius talpinus | reverse complement strand
CAGCCCCACCCCCACGCCATCATTACTCATTCTAGAGGTTCTCTCTCTCCCCAGCCACAGAAAACTCTTCTTTTTCTATTCGGCCTCAAACTCTAGTTTCGGGTCTGTGAAAAGCGAATGTGTCTCCTAGTGAAGAAAACTTGTGATGATTGACTTTAAGAACCCCAGGGGGATTTGGTGTGGCTCCCAGGAAGTCAGGGAAGTGGCAGCGCTAACCCTGAGTTATACGGTTCAACAACTTGTTTAATTTTCCAAACTCTGACAGGCATGCCATCCCCTCTCTGAAAATGATATAATGACGATATTTTGGTCATTAGAAAAAGACTTTCTTAGATCACTTTTCTCACGATAATGGCAGTAAATTAAAAGCATCTTAAATCTTCATCAATAGGGAAATGGTTAAATAGGCTAAGGACAGGTTTGTTTTTGTTTTTGTTTTAATGAGTCTGATAAATCTGTCCACAAAGTCCTAATGTTAGCAAGAAAATCAGACTGAAAGAAATACATGTGGCTGACTTTTTCTTGCTGCTTTGCCGCAGTACTGGGGATGGAACCCAAGGCCCTAAGTATGCGAGGTAAACTCTTTTTCCTGAGCTATATCTCCAGCACTCACTTTACTGGTTTTGAAATACCAAAGTTACATTTCTGGATATCCATAGTCATTCATGTGCCAGGCAGACCTAGCCACAGTCCAGTGACAGCAATAGCCACTTCTAAGGAGAAGAATAAAGGCAAAGGAGTTCAAAGGGCTTCTGACTTCCTCACTGTGGCTGGTTCTCACAGCACCACGTGGGCTGCTTGGGGAGAAAAACCTTAGTGGTATCTGACAGCAAATCCCAAATGCTACAAGAGGGACCGTCCAGGCGGGATGGCAAAATAGCGGTGGTATGAAGGTTATGGGGACAACCTGGTCGGAACTGTAAACCTAGTCAAAAGCCCGTGGCTGGGAAGGTCATTGGCCCTGGAGAGAACCTTCTACTGTTGTCTTACTATATGGATATGTTATCCGTGTGCTTTCTAAAAATTTAGGTTTATACCCATAGATTAGTGTTGCTCTCAATCTTGGCCAAAGAAACTTCTCCTCTTGTGGTCAGCAATTACCCCTCCCTGCCCTCCAATAGCCCTAGGAAAGCCCAGCAAATGTTCCTGTCCTCCTCTTCCTCAATTCAGCACAGAAAGACAAGCACTCAACTATCCAACTGCTCTGGCCAGTTTAAATGAGTTCTTTTTCCCCACGTTAACTATGCTGAATACAATATTTACTTCTTTTTTTTAAGCCTCTCCTTGGGACTTGTTCTGTTCTTCTTGTTGCACCCTTTTCAAATTAGCACTTCATTCTCAGATATCCCCGTGGTCAGAGAAGCCTCCTCCGGAGCCCGCCCTCCCCGCCACCCTCTCATTGTGTTCTCTGCAAACACTGGCTTCCTAGAAAACCATCTCGTAGGCACTGGTGACTTGGACATCAAACCATTTCCTCCTGTGCTCTAATTTCATTTTCAAGTTCTTGGTCCTTGGTTATCCGGTGTTCTGTCTCATTCCAGAAAGAAAACAAAAATTATCTGAGCAACCCCCATCCTTGATTGCAAAAGTTCTGGCACTCAAAGTTCTATGCACTCAAGGGTGATCAATTCCTGCAGGCAAATTATCCCTCAATTTTTAAAAGAAATAAGCAAGCCAGTCTCTCCTCTACTTTCTTTTTAAAGAAATGTTTTGCTTTGTTTTTTTCCTCTCTGTGGTCCTCTTAAATATCTTAAACAAGGAACTTTAATAAAGAAGTGGCCCTATCTAATATTTATTGTGTTCCTGATATAAACGAAGCAGCGCCCGCCAGCATTGGGCCTTTAATAGTTTTAAGGACGGTTCCTGAGCCCTGCTTCAGGGAAACTGGTCACTTTTGCTTGTACTTCTTTTCTTCCCTTTTGTGTACCCAGGTTGCTCAGCCCCAGTTTTGAATATTCACACCTCAATTCTCTAATCTTTCTTGTTAACACCTCGTAGCTTGGCCTTTGGTTATTTCACTCGGTGATTAGCGCTCCTACAATAAGTGTTAATCTCTTTTAAAATACCTCAAAGCTCTGCCCTTCCCTAAGCGTTGCTGCCCCAATCGGTATTCCAGAGAGAATATCCCTATTGTGAGTCCTATCTACGAAGCATTTCCCTCGCACACCACTGGCTCAGGAAAGGCCTGCGTCAAATCTTGTGACGCAGTTAAAATATAGTATTGCAAGCCCAGGTTGCACCCACCACATACTGTAGACTCCTACTGTGGGCAGCGGCTTGTCACTGCTAAAAGCAGAGGCTCGCTCATGTAGTAATAACGAATCGACCTCTAGAGGGCGCCCTCGGTAGTTCTGCCAGGGAAGAGTGGATTCCAGGCCTTAGAGAGCTTAGAAAACATTGTGCAGGGTTTCCCGCGCCCTTGTACCCCAGTCTCTTCAGTGAGAGCTGCACCCTTTTCTAAAGCAGCCAGAGCAACTGCCAATGCTCTGCCGACCAGTGTGAGAGCACCTACAGCTCTCTGTAGCCAGTTTTCTCCTAGATGATGAGTGTATATGAACTAGCGAGTGAAGTAAGTTGGTCCCTACAATGGTCCTTCCTATTTCAAAGTGAGGTGTGGGTTTGTCTTAAATGCAGGCTAAAGCCAGGCGTTGGTGGCGTTCGCCTCTAATCCCAGCACTCGGGAAGCAGAGGCAGGCGGATCTCTGTGAGTTCGAGACCAACCTGGTCTACAAGAGCTAGTTCCAGGACAGGCTCCAAAGCTACAGAGAAACCCTGTCTCGAAAAACAAAAAAAACCAAATAAACAACAAAAAAAATTCAGACTAGAGCAGTGGTTCTCAACCTGTGGGTCTCGATCAAACTACCTTTTCACAGGGGTCACCTAAGGCCATCCTGCATATCAGATCATATTTACATTATGATCCATAACAGAGACAGATTACAGTTATGCAGTAGCAACACAAATAATTTATGGTTGGGGATCACCACAGCATGAGGTATTCAAGGGTCACAGCATTAGGAAGGTTGAGCACCAGTGGTCTAGAATGACGCTTTCAAAGTGGCAAGCCCTTAGCAGGCACCCCACATGAGGAAGGACAAACACAAGAAACTAATTTTTCCTTTTGTATTTGAGAGAGCAGCTTTCATCTTTGTGGCAGGTGGTCAGCTTCCATTAGACCCTGGCAGTTTCAACACTTTAGAAAGCTTCCCATAAAGCCTGTCTTCCCCATCTTCCCCTCCGCTACACGCAGTGAACATAAGAAGTACTCAAATCTTATCGTTTCTGACATTATGGCAACTAACTTTATTATTTCCCTTTAAGGTGAGACAAACTTTTGCATTGTTCCTCCATACACCCTCTCTTCAGCATACACACAGCAACCATTCCCAACCCATTTTACAGGTCAGTAAGTAGAGGTCCAAAGAGACTGAAACTACACAGTCATGTACTGCGTGAAGTTAAGAATTTAAAGTCACTAAATCCAGCATGGTGGAGCAATGCCTTTCTTTAATCCCAGTACTCAGGAGACAGAGGCAAGGGGATCTCAGAGTTCAAGGCCAGCCTGGTCTACAATGAGTTCCAGGACAGCCAGATCTACACAGAGAGACTCTATCTCGAAAAAGCCAATTAATTAATTAATTTAACATCACATCACCCAACTTTCACAGTCAAAAGCATCCCCACCAACTTCTATAGGGCTTCTTCTTCACCATGCAATCGTCATTGGCGTGAGCAATTCATAGCAGCAGAGCAAGGGTTAGAAAACAAGCAGCATGCATCACTGCTGCATGGGCTGGGAGCATGCATTTGTCCATAGACACATGGACAAATGTGAGGGGGAACCCCAGAACCAGGCACAGCAGAGACAACTAGTTGTGCGTCATGGAACTGGGGCAGAGAAGTGAGAATTCCAAAGGCTGAGTCAGGGAAAGCCATGAGCAAGCGCGTCGTTTTGGTGTTCTTCATTCCCAACACTCACCCAGACCAGGTAGATCCGACCACTGAACAGTTGCCTGAGTATGGTTACTGGGAATGGAGGGCACTTATTAAAACCAGGCCCACCAAAATGTGAGTGCCTGGAAGGCTCATGTGCAGAAGCTTCCCAGGAATTCTGACCACATGGGAGACTCAGAAGCCAGATGGCAGGAGCAGGTCTACAGGTTCAAAGTCAGCACTGCTTGTTCCTTCACTTAACCAGTGAGAACCCGTGAGCAAGAGGAAGCTTTCTGGAGAGCTAAAACAGAAAAAAAGAAAGTCTTATTAAAGAGAAACGTGTTGACTTAGAGTTGTGGCTCATACCTTTCATACCAGCATCCCAGGAGGCAGAGGTAAGGGTATCCTGTGTCCCGTGAGTTTGATGCCAGGCTGGTCTACATAACACATTCCAGGCCAGCCATGCTTGTATAGTAAGACCCTGTTTCAATACAAACTGTAATTGGATTGTATTGGTGTGGCTATAAGAGGAGGAAGAGGCATCAGAAAGCAATCCTGGCAGAGAATAAGCTATCTGAAGCAAGAGAGCACAAAAAGATGCCAAGTCAGAAGCCAGTGCGTCCTTGACTTCGGACTTTTAGCTTCTAAAAACTGTGGGAAATCAGTTTTGCTAAGACTCCCTGCCTGTGCCTTCCCTCACACTATCTACAGCTGACTAGCACATTTCTCTAAGCCTCGGATTCTTTACCTGCAAAATGGGAACAATAACGTTACCCTTGCCGTAGGGTTGAGAAAATTAAATGAAAGGTGTGTGTGTGTGTGTGTGTGTGTGTATGTGTAGGCGCTTAACAGGCTAACAGTCATACAACGGGAGCTAATTAATATGGCCCGTGTGACAGAATTACGCATGAGATAATGTGAAACCTCTTGACACACCTTCTTCAGCTTAATAAATGGTCGTACCAACATTATTATAAATTGTAGATAATTTTAAATAATTTTAAGTCAATAAATATCAGAATTATATAATGCTTATTCTTTCAAAACGGCTTCAAATTCAAGGCAAATATTTTTAAAGCCATGTGCTAATCCTGTTACAAAAGAAAAATTAAAATCCAATAAGTTTCAATTTTATTCTCAACAAAATATTATGGAAAAAAGTTAATGCAACCAATTTTCCAGTCCCATGAGAAGAGAGTCCGTGATTTGATTAAGGAGAACTCTGGGCAGGCTCAGGAGGGGGATTACATGGCACACAACGGCAGACCAGAAACGCCCTGGCTAACGGTAGCGGGACATCCTTGAGCTGTCAGAAAGGTCAGGAAACAGGTGCTCAGTGCCATTGTTCTTGGCTCCATTCCTCCATTTAAAGATTCTCGTTAAATCAAGGAACTGAGGAAAGCGTGGGGAGGTCAGTCCCAGGTTCAGCAGCACTTAAAAGGGTCCAGTGGGGAGGAATCAGGAAGAAAGGATGTTGCCAAGGCTGTGGAGAGGTCGGTGAGAAAGAGCCAGAGGGAACAGGTCCTACCAGCAGGTACCCCACCTGACCCAGGACTCCTCCCACCTCCCTTAGAAGCTCTTTTGGGAACCCCTCCTTCCACCAGCCAGAGCACTTCATAGGCAGTGCGCCAGCCTTGCCGGAACAGCCGCATGGAGCAGCTGACGCGAAGTCCAGAATGAACCTTAGCCCTTGCTCTCCCAAGCTGTCCAGTCCCTTTTCTTCATTAGCACGTACTGACGGAAGGTAGGGCCTGTGCTAGGGGCTAGGGGTTACAAGCAGTAACCAAGGAAGTCCTTGCTTTCATGGGGGAAGATTCAGGTAATAAAAAAAGCTATATTAAAAAAAATGCCAGGATGGGAGAGACGCAAACGAGGGAAGAGAGAGGCGCAGGACAGCAGGGTACCATTGGAGTAGATGAGGAAGGGGTTTGCTGAGGGTGTTAGGCTTGAGCAAAGGCTTGACCAAAGGAGAAGCCACATAGGTCTGTGTCATAAGAGAATTGAAGGAGAACAACCAATAGAAGCCAAGGCTCCGAAGACACAGGGAGCTTGGTTTACTAGGAGTCACTGGGAACCAAGCCAAAAGGCAACGAACTGCAAGAATCCCAGGAAGCGGAGCGTGGCGGTCCACGCCTGTAACCCCAGCACTAGGAGGTAGAAGCAGGAGGATCAAAAGTTTAAGGCCAGCCTGTGCTGCAGGGAAAATTTCAGGCCAGCCTCAGCTAAAATTATAGCTACATAGTGAGAACTTATTTTTGTTTAAATCCCAGGGAAATATTACAGAAGTCCAGAGTTGGACCGACAGAAGGGAGAGGAGTGGCTTGGAAAACAACTATGCTGTCTAGCACATGCCCATCAGCAAATATATATTTTTGGAGGTTTGTTTGTTTGCTTGCTTACTTGAGACAGTGTCTTACTGTGTAGCCTAGACAGGCCTGGAACTCACTCTGTAGACCAGGTTAGCCTGGAATTCACAGAAATCCACCTGCCTCTGCCTCCCCAGTGCTAATATCAAAGGCATGAGCTACCACACCCAGCTTGCCTGGAGTTTTGAGACAGGTTTAATGTAGTTCCAGCTACCCTTGAACTCACTATGTAGCCAAAGATGACCTTTAACTCCTGACCCTCCTGCTTCTATTTCCCAAATGCTAGGATTACACAAATATGCCACCACGCACAGCTGAAATTTTATTTTTATATTCAATATTTATTTATTTATTTATGAGAGGTATTGTGCCATGGCATCCTTGTGGAGATCAGAGGGCAACTTGGTGGCAGCTGGCTCTCTCCTCCTAGCCTGCGAATTCTGGTAATTGAACTCAGGTCATCAGACTTGGGGCAGCCCCCTTACCTACTGAGCCATCTCACTAGCCCAAAACTTATTTTTAAATGGCACTTTCCCCCCTAAAAAGTCACAGAAAATGAGTTCTCTTTTAAACATGGAAATCTCTGTTATAAAGTTTTGAGTGGCAATTTACCTTACACACACACATACATACACATACACACACAAAGTCTTATGAAAACCCAGTAACGGGCTGGGGATGCAGGTCAACTGGTAGAGTGCTTGCCTGACATTTCTGAGGACCATGCATTAAGCTGAGCTTCAATCCTCAAGACTACACAAACAGGACATGGTGGCCCATGCCTGTAATCCCAACACAGACCGTAGACGAAGTTCAAGATCATCCTCGGCCGCACAACAAGTTCAAGGCCTGCCTGACATGACTCTGTCTCAACATAAATAAATAACCTGTGAAGTTGACAAAATGGTCCTGATGGGTGAAGTAAGGCAGCATTAAAAAGAATAACTTCACAGAGGACACAAAGTCAGGGATGGGGAGGGGATTCAAACCCTTATTTATCTGATACCAGAACTTTCCACTCTCCTCTGCTTGTCATTTTTCTCTCTGTGCTTCAAATTCTGGGATGCCGATTTTCCCTCTTGCAGTAAAATATTTGAGGGAATATATCCGACCACAGGAACCATTTCACTGAATTTTTATTGACAATTAACAATTTTTTTTTACAAAAAGATTGTGTGTGAGCACCCACACTCCCACCTATGGAGGCCAGGGAACAACTTTTTGGAAGTCAAGTCTATTACTTTTTTTTGACACAATCTCTCCTGTTTCTTTACATATAACACATTACTATTAAACCAGAACTTGTCCATAAGATTTTATATTACTATCGCAGTGTAAAACACAGTCCAGTAGGGTGTGGTGGTGCATACCTTTAATGCCAGCACTCAGGAGGCAGAAGCAAGAAGATGTCTCTGAGTCTGAGGCCAGCCTGGTCTACAGAGTCTCACTCAAGATTTTCTGAGCTCCAAATATCCTGAGTAGCCCCACCTCTCCAACTTTGCCATCCAATGCACAGTTTATCTGGTAGGCTCAGGTCAGTGCCAAACCACACCTGCCACTGTGCTTTGTGGTTGTCCACAGTACTGTCATCTCCAATACACTAGTCTCCACTGTAACTGAGGCTGCACCTTCACCATTGGCCTCCTGGCTTCTCTTCAGGGACCCTGACCCTGCTGAACCAAGCGAAGCTTCAGCTGTTCTCAGTGACCACTTCATGCCTTCAAATACAGCACCATGTGGGGTAGTTGTACACACTACAAAGCCCACTGCCAATTGGGGTGTAGGCTTAGCCCTGCCAGACCACAACTTCTGTGTGCTGATCCTGAGAAAATAACTTCCTAAAAGATTTTGCCTCAGTGATGTTGGTCTCTTATTAATTTCAGCCCCAGCTAACCAGCACTAATTGTCTCAATAAAGCAAAGGTTTTACTGCTAAAGATTCTTAATTCAAATATATTACACAAATGGCCCTGATAGGGTCTTTGCTTCCATCTGAAACTTCACAACCCAGACCTCCACCAAATGCATCTCTCTCAACATGCTCATTTTCCAAGTTCCCAAAGAACAGCACACTAAGGTCTATGTGCTCAGTGACTTTTCCAGTCCAAAGCTCAAAAAAACCTTCCACGAATGCAACATGTTCAGGTTTTTCACATTCCAGGTACCAATCTCTGTGTTAGTTTGTTTCTCGGTTGCTGTCACAAGCACCACGACCAAAAGCAACCAGAGGAGAAAGGGTTTCTTTGGCTCACAGGCCACACTCCATCACTGTGAAAAGTTGTGACAGGAGCACAAGGCAGGAACTGAAACAGAAACCACGGAGGAACACTGACTTAATCCCTCTGCGCACCCTAAGCCTGCCTTCTTATAACCCCCCAGGACCACCTGCTCGTGGGTGGTATTACCCAGAAGGAGCTGGATCCTCCACACCAATCGTCATCCAAGAAAACACCCCCACAGGCATGCTCACAGGCCAAGCTGAGGGAGTCAGTTCAGCAATTGGGGTTCATCCTTCTCAAAGGGGTCAGGTTGACAACCAAGATTAGCAGTCACAACTCTGGTGTAATTAAAATCCACGGCACTCATGCAGAGAGGAAGCAGTGTTTTAGAAGGAGGAAGGAAAGGCCCGTTCTTGAAGATTGGTAGTCTTCTTCATGAACCATTTCTTAAATGAACTAAATTTGGTGTCACATTACAGCCAAACTCTACTTTAAAGGTGTGGCATAGAAAAAAAAACAGTTAAACATAGGAAGAACATATGTAAATGACTTGAAAGTCACCAATAGCCCTTCTTATTCAACAGGCAGCCCTGGAGACAGGACCTGATGCTGTGCACAGCATGTTAAGCAGGTGCTACCACTGAGCTCCAGGCCCTTGGCTTTTGAGGGTCTTATTCTGTAGCCGAGGCTGGCCTCAAACATGTGATCCTCCCGCTCTGTCCTTGAGTACTGGACTTACAGACACGAGACCGCAGAGGCAATGGAATGCTTATGGGATTGAAAAAGTGGGTCACCCGGCGACCCAGGAGGGCCAGCGATGGCAATCCTAGCCTGAGAATAAGTCTGAGGGGATGCGGAGACCAGCGTTCCTGCTCTAAGGCAGGCGAAAAGAGCAAACTGTCCCCCTGGGCCACTTCAGGCCTTCTACTCACCCTGGGGAGGACCATATGCTTTGCCTGTGCATCCATTCAAATGTTACTCTCACAGAAACGCTTTCACAGACATCCCCAGAATTGGGTGTGGTCGCGTCCGATTCATGAAATTACCCGAGGCTTCACTCCTTTTTCTTTTCTAGTACTTTGGATTCTGTTCCAGGACACAATCCAAACATCACATTTATAGGGTGCTCCTTTTTGTGTGACTACTTCCCCACTGGGCAAGGAACCCAGTCTTTATCCACATTAATACCTCACTACGCTGATAATACGGTTACCAATGGCTACCGAGTTTCACTTCTCACAGGCTCCCACCACAAGAGAGGAACTGTTCATACATTCTGTGGTTCACATTCAAAAGTCCTAGAGAAAGATTTTGACAGACTTGACTTATCACAAGTGGCTACCACTGAATCAACCAGAGATAACGGATGGAGGAAGGGGTCATACCACAGCAGACTTGGGGGTCCTGTCCTTGGGAAACAGACGAAGAGACACAGCTGCATGACTGATGACATCAGTTGAAGCTTATTCTTCATCATGCTGACCACCCACTCCATCGATCCCATTTCTTTCCTTTTTTTTGTTTGTTTTTTGTTTTTCAAGACAGGGTTTCTCTGTGTAGCCTTGACTGTCCTGGAAACTGATCTGTAAACCAGGCTGGCCTCAAACTCACAGAGATCCTTTTGCCTCTGCCTCCCAAGGACTGGGATTAAAAGTGTGTGCCACCACTGCCTGGCTCATCAGCCTTATTTGAAAGATGAAGAAACTAGGCTCCATAAGTAAATTATATTCCAAAGGCCCAGATGTAGCCTCTGGTGGAAGAGAAACTGAGTCCAGGCTTCCCGAGTCCCAGTCTCAGGGACTTTCCTCTGCATCCTTGAGCACTGCCTTGATTTGGGTTTTGATTCCAAGAAAATGAATCTCAAATTAGAATATTTTAGATTCTAAAATATTTATTAATATATTAAGGTATACTGAGCTTTAACTTGATACCCGACAGACCTTTTCCTGGGGAGACACAGTGCACACACATTCTACTCCCCCACCCACATATAGGAACCCACAACAAGCCAAAGTACAGATACCATCAAAGTTCAACTTTTGAACCAACTGAAGGGACCCTGGCCAGCTGGAGCATGTCAAGCATGGCTCTGGGGCCCTTCTCCCTGAGTCCCTCTGCTAAAAACCATTGGATTACATTCCTAAAGCTAGCCACCAAGGTCTAGTCCCGTATTTGGCCACTTCCTCCTCCTAAAATAGACCACCAAGGTCCAGCTATCAAAGTATTGAAGTCCAGCATCAAAATATTGAAGTCCAGCAATCAAAAGCTGCTTTGGCTTGCCTAATAAACTTGTCCAGTGAAAATTAAACACCTCATCCTAACACAGGGGATCCATTTTACCTTTATAAGCTGCCATTTGCCTGTGGGCCACATCTGTCCCCTCTCTTTCCAGAAGCAGACCTTTGTCTCCCCAGGACAAATATCTCTACCTGCTTTCCTTTGTTCCCTTCCCCTCTCCCTCATCCTCTTTCTCTTCTCTTTGTCTCTTTTCTTTCTGCCCTATCACCCTCTGGGGCAATAAAACTCCTTTATGCTGAGAAATTGGTCTTGGAGGTCCTGAGCCAGTTCATTTTCTTTCACCAACAAGTTTTATTGTGGTTACTTATAGGAAAAGAAAAACAGTTGCATCACCAATGTGCACCCCCAGCACAAGTGATGACTCACAGAAACACACTGCACAATCTGCAGGCAGCTCGTTCTGTTGGGAGAGCATCCTTTCCAGGTGTTGGCGGGAGCCTCTTCCAGACAACTTAGTTTACCTGATCGATGCTTCTTTCCCCAGCCTGTCCTTGATGGACAGTGACTATCTGCAGGCGTTACTATTGCTTATGCATTCTTAGGGAAGGAGGGACCTAGTGAATCTGGTCAGTTTCAGGAACTTCCTGGAGTTATTTGGAGTTGTTTAACCAGCTTCCCTGTGTAGTGGAAAGGGCTCCACAACAGACTGACGTATGAAACTCCTCACACCCAAGCTGACCATGGTGTAGTAGTATCCTCTGAGACTGAAACATTTCAACTTGTAGGGAAGCTACTTAAGGCAGGAAGCAAACAACTCAAAATCACTTCAGGAAGTTCCTGAAGCCCACCAGATTTACTAGACCTCTTCCTCCCTGAGCAGAAACAGTCAAGACCACTGAGCATCACTCTCAGAGGAACCAAGCTGCAAAGAAGACACAGAGACCAGACAAGCATCCTGAAAGAAGCAGAGAACAGCTGAGCTGCGTGGAAGAGGCCCACGACAACTGCAGGTTGTGCAGTATGCTCCAGGTTTTCAGCTTTTATGAGCTGTCACTCATACAGGGTGGGCTTTGGTGGTGCAGCTGTCTTTGAATCACTTCTGACCCTGTCAGTAACTCCTCACCAACATTCCTATAAAGCAATATAATTCGTTGGTTCACCAAATTGGACTTTGATGGTATCTGTTCTTTAGTTTGCTGTGGGCTCTCTATCTGAGGTGTGTGTGTGTGTGTGTGTGTATGTGTGTGTGTTGCATCTCCCTGGGAAAAGTCTTGTCACACAACACTGATTCTACAGAAATACAAACATTGCCCATTTATTTCTACAATAGCAGGATTTCAGAATAACTCACACTGGGCAGATTAGAAAGCAAATTATTTTACTTGGCAAGTAACTGAAAGAGGAGAGAGAAAAGATTATCCTGCTCCAGATTTGTTAGACCACCTAGTCTACCATCCCATACTAAAACCCTACACTTCCACTAAAGAGAAGGAAGTGATGCACATGCAGACAATGGAACAAGTTACATTCAGGGCATGAAATAGAAAACTGAATTGGGAAGAAAAGAGGTACAAATTGTGTTAGCCTGTTTATATGATAGTAGCATTAGCAATATCAGCCATACTGCAAGAGGTCTCATCAGGACTGATTGGGACAGCAGAATGTTTTATTTTCTTCATTTTACTTTTCTGTAATACTTGAAATTTATTAATAATATTTATTGATTACCAAAGACATTAATGCTGTGGAATAATCCTTCTGTATACTGTGTGAACATATGTCACTGATTGGTTTAGTAAATAAGCTGACTGGCCAATAGCTGAGCAGGATAGAGTTAGGCAGAAGAGCCAAATTAAGCATGAGGGGAGGAAGAAGGGCGGAGTCTGGAGTTGCCATTCAGATGCTGAGGGAGCAGGAAACGAATGTGTCATGCCAATAAAGGCATCTCCACATGGCGGAGCTTAAACAATGAATATAGGTTGATTTAAAATGGAAGAGTTAGTTAGTGATAAGCCTGAGCTATTGGACAAGCACTTATATTAATATTAAGTTGCTCTGCATTTATTTTGGTAGGGACAGAAAAACTCTGCCTACATATTATGCTAAGTGGAAGAAGCCAAACACAAAGGAACATACATTGTATGTTTTCTTCTATATGAAACATTCAAAAAACTAAACCCATCAAGATAGAAAGTCAACCAGTGATTAGCAGGAACTGGTGTGAGGGGACACAGGAAGTGAATGCTACACACACTGAACAATCAAGACCATTCCATACTGTGAATTTACTAAGTACTGCCATATTGTACAGCTAAGAATAGTTCATAAAATTATAACATAATACTTTGTTATATGAATTATGCCTCAATTCAAAAAGTCCTTGGTGCTAGAGAGATGGCTCAGTTGATAAAATATTTGCTGCACAAGCTTATTGGGAGACATTTGTTTATACTGTGAACCCCGAGTTTGCATTTGTGCTAACTAAATAAAATTGATCGTGAGTCATGTGGCTGAGTGAGCTACTAGTTGACAGAAAGTCATCAGAGAGCATCTAGAAGAGACAGAGATGCACCGGAAGATGCCACCTTTAGCAGCAGCAGCAGAGCTGGTGTGGGGGGGGGCAGGGGGAACAGAATTCCTGCCAGGCTTCAGCCTGAGCGGCTGGGCCACTGCCAGATAGTCAGGCTAGGCCGTAACTGCAGAGTCACAGGTGCTGGCTGAAACAGCAGTAGATTAAGGTGAGCCACTGTGCCAAAGTGAAGACAGCACAAGCATGAGAACGTGAGCTCGGGTGATCAGTACCCACACACAAAGCATGGCACACAGACTCATGCCTGTGAACCCAGCACTTCAGAAACAGAGATGACGGGATTCCTGGGTTCAATGAAAGACCGTGTCTTGAAAAATAAGGTGGAGAAGCAGTCAAGGAAGACACCCAAGCAATGTATGTGTGCACATGCACACACATGCGCACACATACACACACGGGGGAGAGAAAAAATACCGAGTATTCTCTTGCATTGTGGAAACCTTAAGAGTCACATGTTCTCCACTTTGAGTTTGACCAAATTGCTTATCTTCTCAGCACTAGTTCATATGCAGCTGACCTCAGCTATACCTTTAGGTTCTAACACTGGGATTCCAGACACATTTATTCCCTACAGTGAATTGACACTTTTTCTAGGATTGTAAAAACTAGTTGTTTTTGGCAGATGCATTACATTGATGACATTGCATCAAGAAGGCAGGAGAAAGAAAATGCTTTTTCAAAATTTTAAGTGTATAGACTCATTCAAACTCAATCACAGCTGGGCGGTGATGACACATGCCTTTAATCCCAGCACTCAGGAAGAAGTAGCAGGTGGATCTCTGAGCTTGAGCCAAGCCTGGTCTACAAAGTGAGGTCCAGGACAGCCTGGACTACACAGAGAAACCCTGTCTCAAATATTTTTTTTTAAAAAATTCACAAATTGTAAGAGACTAGAGAAAGAGTGTGAGAGAAAATCAGAGGTGTAAGGAAATAATAAATAAACTTGTTGGGTGTCTCTAGAAAGCACTGTGCCTTAAAACTATGATTTATATTTTAAAACTCAGTTGTCAGAAGGAAAAATTAAAAGTGTAACTTGCCCAAGAACTCATGTCTAGTATATGGAAAGATAGTGTTGAAACTTGAGTTTATTTATAGTTCAAAGTTCATGTTCCTTCCATTTATCTACTCATTTTCCAAAAACAGAGCAAAACAGGATTCAAGGAAAGTGAATGAGATTTGGAAGCAATAAATACTACAGCAAAAGCAAAGATGGGTTCATAGGTAGATTCCCAGAATCTTGGGGGTGGAGCTGAAACAGCAAAACCATGCTTCCAGGCTGGCTGAGCTACATAGCAAGTTCCTACTTCAAAAAAAGTCTGGAAAATATATGAAAACAAACCACAAAAAGCAAGTTAGAAAGGGAAAGGAAGGAACAAATAATCCAGCTAATCCCAGTCCTTGAGAGTGGTCCTCCTGGATGGATTCTCATTCTGGCCCTCAGCTCTCCCTCCTTAATAGCAATGGAAACTGTGTTATTTCAATATAATATGCAATAAACAAAGCCCACAGCATTTGAAGGGCCTCAGATACCATTTCTATAAAGAAATTCTAAATGTTATTGCAGGGTTGGTGCATATTAGTTCTTTTTTGCTATAGCAATGGAGCTAGACCAGAAAAGGAAGTAACCCTAAAAATCAATAAATGAGAAATAAAGATTAATTGCAAAGAATAAGAGAGGTGTGGATAAAATATTTAAACAAAGCGAACGTGCAAGTGACCAAGAGGAAGGATCAGGTGAGCACAAACAACTGAGCTGAGGTGGCTGAAGGCAGATGTGGTCCTCCCTGAAGAAGCTGATAAGGGAAATGTAAAGCCGAAGGAAGTAGTCAGGGAGATGAGAAAGGACACCAGGTCACTAGCTGGTGAATAGTCAACTGGCAGGAACCAGGTGCCAGCTCACAGATGTACAGAATGTGATTCTGAAGGGTACAACGACCAGGGCTTCACATACACCAAAGAAAGAGATGGTCAAGGGAAGGTGCCTGGAACCCAGAGAAAGGCAGATCCACACTGCGCCTGAAAGAAAAGTGCTTTGGGAGTTAGGGAGACACTGAACACTCCTTGAAAGAATCAGTTTTCAGTTAAACTCAGTGTCAACAAAGTGCTCTCTCTATCTGTCTGTCCATCTGTCTGTCCATCTATCTCTATCTCTATCTCT